>JARHVA010000293.1:997500-1302500 GCA_037957365.1 Torreya grandis
TCATTTAAGCACAAGAGATAAGTTAGCATGACTAATCTGTAATCTCATCTATAATGTCATGGTTTGAACTAGGAAAGTCAGATGTGTCACTGAAAGTATAAAAAAAAGTCATATGTTGTGTAGTAACATGAGTCAACATCCCAAAGAGAGATATGGTGATAGTGGCCTCAAGGAGCCATTGCAACGTCTTGAAAAACACATATATTAGTTTGGAAAAGTCATGGTATAGTCAAACTCTTAATAGGTGCTTTGGTATGAATCACTTGAGTGGTTGTAAATCAAACTTGGGACTGAATGATTAGGCATTTTAGATCAAGGTAGTGTAACTATAGGAGTTTTAATTTAAATATTTGTGATGGGATAAATTTAAACTCTAAGAGATAGAACTCTAAGAGCTATTATAATATACGTAATAAGAAAATATAAATATGACAAAGAATGCATGACATCTAAGTATCGAAAGATGTATACATTGAAGCTCACAATAAGGAAGATGAATCACTAACCAATAATACAATCCATCCATAAATTGTCATCATAAATAGGAAGTGGAGACATGATTTTTAAGTATTCTATAGAGTTGACCATTAAATCATCATTATCATAATCCAAATACTCAAGGTATTGATGTTGGTTGTAATATTGTGTCGATATGTGACCAAATCTATTTTTACAGCTTCTTCTTTATTCATGATACTTTATCAAAGTAAAAATTTTAATTTTGAAAAGTGAAAGATATGTGACTATTGGTGTTATTTGTTATTGCATTCATCATTTCTAACCGTGAAGTTTATGATACAACATTATAATAAAATAAATATGGTATAACATATAAAAAATTAGACATGATCAAGGATCCATGAATGTAGATAATTTAACAGTTCCTAATATTGTTGAATAATGTGACATTTGTGCTAGATTCACAATGCCATATCCAAGTATATGAAGGAAAGGAAGATTGCACATATTGAATTGCATTGTGTTATCTATCATAAAAATATGTCTTCATTATCTTTACATAGAAATACAAATGACCAAAGGTGTTATATGCAAATAAATTTTCCATAGAGAATTATTGAAAACCACATTGGTGGATTATTATGTGTACATGATACTTCCCTAGGAGGTAGTGCTTCATCTTTGAGAATTATATCATCTTTTTTAGGAATTGAGTGGTCACCATGTGGATTTTGAATATATGTGTCAAGTTTAATTAGATCATGATTGATAAGGGCTTGGATTTTATTTCATAAATAAATACATATGTTCATTGTATATCCTATGATGGTATCTAATAAATGCATTATTATTATATTTTTTTGGCACATGTTTGATATTAAGTTCTCAAATGGATGGTAGCACAATCGTGTTCATGTCTAGTAGCCTCTTTAATATAGTATCTTGATCTTCAAATAATCTTAGAGTGTGTCATGATCCACCTGAGGAAGGCATAAGAGTTTTTGGAGGTGTCTTTCTCTTCTTATCCAAAGCTTTATATGGATTCACATTAGGCACATGGCTAGTACCATGTTTTATCAAATTTATGTTTAATGGAGTTTAATCTAATATGACAAATTACTATGTAGAGTAAATGAATAATAAAATGGGCATTCGAACATGCTTTTACTTGCAAACAAATGACATTGAGTAGTTAGGGTTTTAACTAAAAATTATAAATAAGAATGAGTAACTTATCTGTTCGGGAAATACATAGCTTCGTGTAACTGTCTAAGAGTTTGAAGTTGACTAAAAAACTTTTTTATTTGAATGTGTGACTTTTATGTCTACTTGGGACAAGAATAACAAATTAGGACTGGGGTGCACTATTATGTTGTCCTTATAGAGTGTTGTTGTTCAGGTTGCCCTTATGACAAAAGTGTAAACTAGTGTCATGTGCAGATTCACTTGTAGGTATGCTTTAGCTTATCATATATATGAGATCATATAATCCAATTTGTATTTTCACCTTTTCCTCTTAAAACCCTAATGAAATCATGCACACAAACCAAATGGAGATCAAATACTAAAGGGGGTAAATGGGAATGTGGGAATGGCCAAGTTGACCTCATAACCTTGTTGAACTAAGTGTTGCCTACATAGCCCAAAATAGGGACCTCAAGCTAATGTAGTTCTCCCTCTAATGTGTGTGTGTGACTGGATCATATGCAGTGTGAATCTAAATGATCTTTGCCTAAGCCCTCCTCTTGGTTCAAGCATGTAATTTAGATGTGACATGTGTAAAATTTAGATAAATATAGATGTTAATATTATTGTAAAATGATTTTTATTTATTATTCTAGTGCCAAATCGATAAGTGTTAGATGTAAAATGTCTTAGGGAACCCTTTACATATAATACTCACAATTTTAAATTCAAAAAAAAACTATTAACACACCAACTTACTCAAATAAGGGTAAAATGGTCCTAAAAAGAAACATGCATCGAAAAAAGTCCTAAAATGTGCATTGGACAAGATCGATCATTTTGAAAGACATAGTAGAGCGTTTATGTTCAATTAAGGCACTCTTATCTAGAAATAAAGAAATAATAGAATGGAAGGGGAAATGGAATAGGGATCCTTGTGACTCAAATAAGGAATGACATAAAAGACTAAAACTTCAGTA
Source organism: Torreya grandis (assembly GCA_037957365.1). Taxonomy (NCBI): domain Eukaryota; kingdom Viridiplantae; phylum Streptophyta; class Pinopsida; order Cupressales; family Taxaceae; genus Torreya; species Torreya grandis. The sequence continues at coordinate 1,000,125 of JARHVA010000293.1, forward strand.
AATATAATTAAATCAATGTGAAAGAGTGAGATAAAAAGACATAGGACTAAAACAATACGTGTCAATGGGATTTTAGTTCAACATCAGGAGCTTTTAAATACAAAAGACATGATACATGTGTTTCTTGATGAAAATTGGGTATATACATAGTGTCATAGATATGATTTGGAACTTTATATTGGGTTGATGTCTGCTCTATAAGTGTGATAACCATACAACAAAGATAATTGAATGATCAAGAAAACTTGTGAAGTAGCTTGTCTTTAAGAAGTAATAAAAGACTATTGGTAAAATATATTCCATTTCAAGGTATTATGGTAGGTATATTAAGGAATGGATGTGACATTGAAATTGAGGAATGTAATCAAAAAAATCTTCACTGGGATTTTGTTGAAGGGATGGAATACTCTTCAATGTTGCACAATGTCAATTGTTAATGATAAACTGATATAAGAAATCTTCTTGTAATAATTGAAAGGAATGAAAAGGCCCACTAGGTAAATCATGAAATCGTGATAGGTCATTGCCAATCGATCTCATATGAAATAAATTAAGAAATATTTAACATTGATTTTCAAAGTTTCTGATAGAAGCAAATAAGGTTTGGAGGTGCGCATAAGGATCTCCATGGCCATAAGTAATCTTATTCAAAAAGGAAGATTTCTCACAATATGGGGCTAAGATATCACAATAAGAGGGTGGAGGCTTGATATTTGGTGGCCTTGCTTGATTCTAACCAGTGTTGTAAGTTTTGATATAGTGGCTACAGAAGTATTTGACCTATGGTTGTGGAAGAAGAATTTAAAAAATCAATCCTTTTTTGTAGCTTTTTTGAAGTCTTTTTTAATATTTTTCATAGAATAGGTTTTCGAGGATGACTTTGAATCACTCTCCTTGTTTATTGGGGGTTTTTATTTCTCTAATATGAAATATTTGATCTAAAAATTGTTGATTTTATTTTCACAGGAAAATGTGGTTTCTAGTGTTTCCTTGAGGGTGGCGTGACTAATGTCTCTAATTTGGATATGCATTTATGGTTAATTTTTTTTTTTTAAAATATGAGATTAATTAAAAGGATGATGCACCATCCAACCTTATTTTACCAATAAAAAATGGATCTCCATGGTGATCAAATAATTAGAATTTTGGTATAATCAAGCCACATGGGGGAAGGGATGTAAAATACATATAGAATCTAATAAGATTTGAAAGTATAACATTGGAAGCTAACTTGGTATTATAAAAAAAATTAAATGATGGGATAAATCATGCACTTTTATTTGTAATTCACTTATGGAATGTATCATGGTCACTCTCTCATGGGCAGAGATAATAAACACTTAAGAGGTTCGTTCAAATCTAATTGAATATGAATTGGAAACATGGTCATACTAGAGGAGATATGAATATAAAGTGAACAATCATTATCAAGTGCATATACATCACTATCCCTATGAGAAATAAAATGTATCATAGCCACGTAATTTAACATTCGCATGATTTTTAAAATAGAAGGAAGATATTGTATAATATTTTGTCTAAGTTGTGAAATCATATCGTCATTAATCAAGGAATCACATGTATTATAAAGATTTACATAATTTTTATACTTTTCATTCACATCACAATAATATGTATTACGATAATAAGCCATAAAGTAATTTAGGTAATAACACAAACTATGGAACAAGAAAAGACAAGCCTTAATTAAGAAATCAATAAAAATTGAAATTAAAATAAATAAGACAAAGCAACCCTAGGGGGAAGGAGGAAATGAAACTCTAGATTGAATGATAGCTAGGATTAGGCTCACATACATATATAAAGACCAATGTAAATCCAAGGAATAGATATGAAATGTGAATGAAAGCACTAAACTATGGTTATATCAATTGAGATAGGAAAAGCAAGATGTTGATATGAAAATGTAAAATTAGAAATAAATCCTTATTGGAAAACCTTATTGTAAGTTTTCCAAGAAAAGAGGGGTTCACCAAAATGTTTTAAGTATTTAAGGTTTAGGGCTAAATAGCATGTGTGAATATAACTAAAATGTTGACAAAAGATAGATTTATGATATAGAAGTCAACAATAGTAGTCAGATCTAACAAATGACTAAAATTAGTAACTAAAAGTAAAGTAAATGATTAAACAAGTAATGAAATTGAAAGAAGAGTGAATAAAGATGAAATCAAACACACTAGTTACTCTTCTAAAAATTTGAAGCTAGAAAGAGGATCTGAGAACTATATGTACTAGAGACCTACAATCTAAACATGTGTAGTAAAGGAGGATAAAATTGATAAGCTACCAAAATTTCAATGTATGGAATTGATAGGTTGTCAAATATGTCCCTATGTAATTATCAATTATGTACCTACCACCGAATGTGTACCTTAACGATTTTCATACTCTAAAAATTTATGGGTAGGTATGTTGTAAATGACGAATAGGGTTGTAAACTAAGCATTAAATTGATGGTTGAAATGCTAGATTTGTATTTTTCTTTATTTTTTTACATAATTCACCACAAACAAATGTAAGAGGAAAATAAACAAGTGAAAGGTTAGCATACTCATACAATCTTATCAAGGAGTTGTAGTTACATAACCTACATGCTTGGAATCATAATAAATTTTTAATTCTCTTGTGAATGTGAGTGGAATTATGAGTGAAGGATTCGTCTTCTCTCCCTACAATTAGTGCATTTACATGAACATTCACATAACCTTATTTTAATACAAAATGCAGCTAAACCTTATTGTAAGTCCTTAAGAGCATAAATATAATAGTGTGATGTGTACTTAGATTTAGATTCATTTGAATGATTGATGATGACTCTTGATACATGCTTTGAAATGTCCCTAAGAGGATTTGTGTGTGTGTGTGTGTGTGTGTGTGTGTGTGTGTGTGTGTGTGTGTGTGTGTGTGTGTGTGTGTGTGTGTGTGTGTGTGTGTCTTAAATTCAAATTAAGAACCTATTAGTGACCAACAAACATGGATCTAAATATTCCCACAAAAAATATAAGGGATAAAATTATTGGGTTGTCAATTCTATAAGGGACAAAATGAAAGACCATCAATTTAGTCCCAATAGAAGAAAGGGTAGAGTGCAAAGAGAAAAGAAACATAAAAATCATATAGGCACAATGAAAACAACTAAAAATAGAAAACAAGAGAAATATAAGTGCGTAAAATCAATGTGTGTGTGTGTGTGTCTTAAAATTGAATTAGGAACCTATTAGTAACCAACAGACATGGATCTAAACATGCCGACAAAAAATAGAAGGGATAAAATTATCGGGTTGTCAATTCTATAAGGGACAAAATGAAAGGCCATAAATTTAGTCCCAATAGAAGAAATGGTAGAGTCCAAAGAGAAAATAAACACAAAAATCATATAGGCACAATGAAAACAACCAAAAATAGAAAACAAGAGAAATATAAGTGCACAAAATCATATAGAGAAAAAAGATAAGGATGGGAGCAAATAGAAAAATGCCAATAAGACCCTAATTTCAATTGATGATACATATGCACAAAATAACACTAAAACATTCCAATAATAAACCTTGTACCAAAATTAGGTGTCTATGGGAGGATCATAGAGTCTATGAGGGAGATAGGCATAATTTGGAAACCATACAAGGATCATCGAGCCTAGGTTAAGGATGTCATAAATATGCAATAGATTAACCATAACATATGGTACCAATGTCAGTTTAGAGATAACCATAAGAGATTTGAGTATGAGAGGTAATAAAATAAATGGGTTGACACAAGTTGTGAACCTATCCATTATATTCTAACACATGACACATAAATACCCCTAGAAGGACGAAGAACAAATTCCCTTAGTTTTATTGGAGGTACTCATTGAAGATGAGGATGAGGATGAGATACATATACACAATCTGGTCAATGGTGCTAGAGATACTAATGGATAGAGAACATGGTGGCAATAGTAAATTCTAAGGTTTTAATGTTTCTATTTTTGTCAAATTTGAGTTGAATTATAACTAAAATTATTTTTTTTCCCTGATGCATAAATTTTTATGATACAATTTGCATCATAACTACTAATGTAAATTTTCAAAAATTTAGTAGAAGTTTTTGGGGAACTTTCTAGCAGAAAAATGACTGGCACAAATTGTGTCAGGGTATTTTTGAGTCAACCATTTAGTCTTTAATTTTAATTTTTTTTTAGGAAAATATGATTCAACATTAGTGTTAGTTTCATGTTTATTTAAATTCATAAGTGATGCAATTTGCATCATGATACTTTTTATAATATAAAAATGGCAATTTATAAATTTTATTTTTTATAGAATAGACAATAATTATTAATGAAATATAAAATATATTTAAATTGAATAGTTTTTCGAATACTTAAAAAATAGAATCTAAATATAGAATAATGTTTTTATCGTTATTAATAAACACTTAAAAAATACATTATTTATTTACATTACTTAACAAAAAATTCAAACAAAACCACATCCGCCATGAACATTAAACAATAAAATATTTTATATAAAATATACGATGCAAGTGTACTCACATAAATCAAGTTTAACTCATTAAACAATGGTATTTGAAACAATTTACGAGTATAAAAAAATCCTAATTCATATAATCATATATCTAGCTAATATTCATTTGTGTCCTTGTCTTCATCATCATCACCACCTAGGCCATGACCACCATCATCATCATCATTGACATCATCATTAAAATCCTCATCGGCAATGTTGTCATCTAAATTCTCATGGCTTCAATTACAAGTTAAGTTTGAAAAAAAAATGACCATAATTGAGATACATTAATATTAAGAATAACATATGTGAGTTGTTCTACTATGAGAGGCACCTAATGTTCCATTTATAACAAATAAATATAATTAACATTTAAGCTACTATTACTTTAATAAATAGACCCTAATGCCAAATTTGTAAACCCTAGTTATCCCTAAAATCTAATCTTACAATTATAAACTTTGTATTTAATTCATTGACAAATTAATTCTTACTTAAATGCCTTCCATGACGTCAATGTGTCTAAGGAGTATTGCTCAATCTTCCTCCAATGCTACTTAGATGTGGTCATCAAGTGGCGAGAATTAGTAGTTGGATTCGTGAAAAAATAATAAGTAACATTAGTAAAAATATTACAACTAAATAAGAATGAATAAAAAAATAACTAACTAAGAAACAACTATATACAATACCCAACTTACATATGTCATGATGTCATATTACCAAAAAAAAAAATCTTCAATTATTGAACTTCTTCTTGAGTTGGTCCAAATTTTAATACAAATGTCAAAGAAACATAAAAAAAAGTATGTTAGCTATTCAACAAAGAAGACAACATAAATTTAAATTAATATTTTCAAAATTAAGATATATGATGGAAGGAACACAAAAATTAAAAAGCATGCCCACATTCCTTTAAGTCTTTTTGACCCATGCAATGAGTAATAGGGTCTGTTTGAACCCTTTTTTGTCTTGGAAATACTCAATTTTTTGGTTCTTTCTCTACAACCCTTTTTTATTACCCTCTCATTTTATAATAAAAAATTTCCACCCTTCTTTTGTGTAATTTTTGATGCACGGATATTCCATTAGGAGTCGAGTTTTCTTTTAAAGCATCTCCCATATCATGTAAGACCCATTTCTCAAAAAAAACTTCATGTTTCATGTACCATCAACCGAAAGATGCACTTCTTGTCTTGTTTTTGGAAGTTGGGTCATTCAAGGTGGGTGAAGGCTTTAGTGTTAGCAAGATGATTGATCATTTAGCAAAGATGACTAAAAAAACTACCATTGAACCAAATAAATGCCTCTACCATGCTATATGAGAATAAATGATACTTAGGTAGCATGCACACTAGTCGCTCAGGGGTGGATAATGGAGCATGATAAGTTGTAAGAGGTATGTCATAATATTTTTATATATATTCTCTATATATTTCTCCCTTGTCATGCTTTAGAGACCACATGGTCTGAAAACCCTAACGAACTTTTCTCTAATTTGGAGTGGGTTTCTATGTTTTTATATAAGTATCATAGTACTACAATCTCAAACTGAAAAATATACATTAAAAAATAATCACAATAACAATTCAAACATAATATATATAAGACTCTAAAAGACTCTACATTTATTAAGAACACGTATTTTGTACCACTCTTAATTGTCTAGATGTTAATGTTTCTTTCTTTCTTTTTTCCTTTCTTGCTAGGTTTATCATTTCCTCCCATTTTGTTTCACATATTTGAATAGTTGTAATAGAAAATGACAAATCTAAGATATTAGAATGATACAAAATGATAAATTTAAGATGTTGGATTGAAAGAAAATGATGGATTTAGGATGTTAGAATGTAGGGCACACTAAAAAATATAGGTTAACTAATATAATTTACCTCTTTTCACTTTGGCAATAAACTATAAAACCAAAAAAATGAAAGTCCCCCTTTTTTGAATTTCACACTGGTGTTTTTTCAAATTTTAGGGTAATGCAAATCATGACACAAGGTGCATCACCATTCATGTCAATGTTTTTGTATCTTTGTTTGCATCAACATATTTAAAATTAACATTTAATAAATATTTAAGCCTTTTTATATGACTTTTAAATAAAAAATGTAAGTTTAATTAATTAGTTAGGCAATTTGATGCAATTTATTAGAATTGAGGAGGGCCTAGGAAAACTTTGTAATGAACATCCATCCAAACAATAGTGCTTAGATTATAGAAAGATGGGAATTGAGGAGGGCCCATGAAAATTTCACAATGAACATCCATCCACATAATAGTGCTCAAATCATAGAAAGAGATTCACTAATAATAGACATTGTATTACACTAACAAACTATAAAATGTACATATGTATGAAACCAACAATGGATGCATTAGAAAATAGATCTCTAATAGACTACATGTCCACCAGCTCTGGAGATGACTCTATGCTACAATCTAGATTTTTATAAGGACACAAAGAGTTCTTATATACGAAAAGTAAGAGGTGAGTGATAGGTTGTTATTGGTTGAGTGAAAGGCGGGATAGGTTATTTCCCAAGTTACAACTCACCCTCCTCACAAATGTGTAGATAACTACCACTTAAATAATGTTGTGCATATAAAAAATATATGTAATAAGTCATGCCTTGGTAACACATCACCTAAAGTAGACTTCACGTCAAGTGTGAAAATGACACACACAAACACACCCCGTGAAGGACAATTTAGGTGATGTGGTAAAAGAGAGGAAGTATAATGCTCACGAGTATGGGTCCTAACAACTAGGCTTGATGAGATACACATGTACAATAAAAGAGAAAAAATATCAATGAAGTTTTTGATGTAGATGACTGTTGAATCTGATGAAGCCTCTAATGAAATGAAGAAACAAATAAAATTAGCTCCCATGAATTTATTTATACAAAGAAGAGTGACTATTGGTACATGTTCTATCTAAGTGGTATGCATGCTGCAAACCAAAGAGGATTCGCTTTGATACTTTTTTTAATGTTTTAAAATCTTAGGTTGGCTCAATTACAAATCTAGCATCGAACAAAATACATAATTATTTTGAAAACTCTAGAAGGGTTGGCATAGAAATGCTCTAGCATGAAAAAACACTAACCTTTATATCTGATAGGAACAATCATAAGGTACATAGCATACTCAAACAACCAATGAAGCATTATTAGTACACAATACCCTCCCCAGTAATGTTGACTAAGGAGTGAATACAAATCATCTATGAATGTCTCCTCAAAAAGTGTCAATGTGGTAGGTGTGTAGAAAAATCACTACAAAATATAAAGTGAGAGTGCCCAATATTCCACATGAAAGTATTTAATAATTGAAATTTGAAAAAAAAATCACAAAACAAGGCATACATACATGAAGGTAAACATAGAAAACCCCCTATGGCACTTTATAGATCAGTGTGAGTAAAAAATATTTGAAAATTCCACCCAAAAGTTGTATAAAGCACGGAAGAGTGATCCCCTCCGAAAACGAGGTGGTATTTATACTCACTGCTAATTAATATGATTCACAATTTATAAAAAAATAAATTATGATGGAAAATTTCTAATTTGAGTCAGTATCAAACTAATTTGATGAACTATAATTAAAAATAACATGAAAAAATATTCACTTTCAAAAACAAAAAACATGTAAATCTGAACTATCAACCAAAAGTTATCACCTCCAAAAGGTCCTAAAAACATGATTTGGTTAGCAAATTAGACAAAAAAATAAAAATTATATAAATTTAGATTATAAAATTGAAAAAATAAATTCACTAGTCTAAAGACATCAAAAACATAGCAGAGTTTTGCTTCCATAACCAAAAGATCTCCCTTGCATAAAATAAGAGATTACAATATATAGCAACCAAGGAAGACTTAGTGTTTCGTTTCATGGAACGGCCCATGCTGCATTCAATGCCTTGAATGCATTTTCAATTCAGTCAAAGAGCCTATGCCAGAACAGGGCATATGCCTTAATTGTGGCATGTCAATTCATCTCAAATACCTTCTCTTCTGCATGGGTTGTCTAGTCTTTCACCCAATATGTACATGGTTGTCCCCTTGCTTTTATTCCAAGGGAGAAAAATAGGCTACGCCTTTCATGTTTGCAAGCTCAAATATCTATTTGGTGGACTGTTCCACCTTTTGGAAATAACTCCTACGTAGATATTTCTAGTCTTTCCCTCTTTCCTATTGCAATTTGAGCTCTCGGGCTATCTTTTCCCCTTTTTGCTGGCCTTTTTGGCTCCTTCTTCAGCTGGTCGCTGAGTTTGTTTTCAAGTTTTGTGCCACATTTAAAAATCAACAGATATTTCATTACCCTAAATTTGATGTCCGCGGGGACATCATTGGTTCACTGTTTCAACAGTTCGGGTGGCCTTCTCGGTGCCTTAGTTCCATCGCTTCTCTGGTTCATTTGCTTTCTTGGTTCATTCACTTTCCTTTGTTCAGAGCTTTCTTTGAACCTGTTGAACCTGTTGAACCATTTTGGTTCAAGGTTCAATGGTTCATCCTCTTTCTTAGAAGCCTTTGTTTTCTCTAAGTCCCTCGAGTTTTGAAATTCCTTCAGCTTTATATCTTTGGAACCCCCTGAAGGGAAGGTGTCCCTTCGGGCCTTGAGAAAGGTCCATTTCCTAGTCACCGAGAGCCCCCCGCAAGGGTACTTGCCCTTCGAGGTCCTTCGAACGGCCTTCTTCTTCAAATCCTTTAGACAAAATGTCTAAAGGAAATCTTTTCTTTGCCTTAGCCGCTTTTCATCGGGCCTTTGATCATTCCTTCGGACATTTTGTCTAAAGGGTTTCCCTTGTAAAATTAGCCACAAAAAATCTTTCTGAAGGATATCTTTTTGTTCCCTTCTGTTCATTGGCCTCCGCAAGGGCACTTGCCCTTTGGTTCACTGCCCTCCACAAGGGCACTTGGCCTTTGGGCTTTGGGGGACTTCTTTGAACCGTTTGATTGAACCGATCGATTGAACCAACTTTGGTTCAACAATTCAATCTTTGTGTTCTACTCATTCAATTGACCTCTTGAACCAACTGCTTTGAACAATCTCGTTGAACCTTTGAAGCCGTTGAACCTTTTTTGGTTCAAGGTTCAATGGTTCAATCTTTCTTATTTTCGTTAAGTCTTTTGAAGCTGTTGAACTTTGAACTTTTGCCGAAGCGCTTAACTCTTTAAGTTTGCTGATGTCTTTGAACCTTTGAACCCATTGAACCTTTGAACCTATTGGAAGTGGGTTCAATGATTCAATGGTTCAATCCTTTGTTTGATGTTTGCCGATGGACCTTTTGGTGGAACCTCGGCGTTGAACCAACCTTGAAATTACTTAAGTGTTGGGAACTTGTTCCTTTGAGAGAGCTTGCCTGTTGAAGTCATTGAACCTATTGACCCTGCAAGTCCCTTAGCTAAAAAAGTTTGAATAATGGAGAATTTGAATACTCAGAATAATTTTTTGAGAAGGGAAGAGAGGATTTTGGCCTGCATGACCAAAATAGTTCATATGTTGTCCCAAAAAATGAGTGACAGATTTTGGGAACAATAATTTTTAAAAAAAGAACATGAAAAATCCACTATGTTCTCTATTACTCCTTACTTGTCTACAAATTTGAATTTTCAAAAATTCATGGAAAATCACTAGAAGCTCCAAAAAATATGATTTTTTTAATAATTAAAATTAAAGAAAACTAATAAATCAAACCCAAATTTTCTATATTTTTTTAAAATTCAAAAAAACCAAAAAAAGACCTTAAAATAACAATTTTGGCACCCAAAAAAATACCCATTAGGTAATTTTGAAAACCCACAACGTGGCTCAAAAACTAATTAGGGACTTGGGAAGAAGCATGGGAATCTTAAGATTGATGAAGATGTCAAAACATACAACTAAAAATGCCTTAAAAGGGAATTTCAGATCTGCAAAAAACACTAGAAAACTTAAAAATTTATAAATCTCTTCATAAAAGCTCTTCTCCATTCAGATATGTAACCAATGATGTAAATAAATATGAAGAAAAAACTGGATCTAAGATTATTTCAAGATAGATATTTTAGATCTAGATTTGGTACCATATAGGAATTGAGGAGGTCCTAGGAAAACTTTACAATGAACATCTATCCACACAACAATGCTCAGATCATATAAAGAGATTCACTAATAATAGACATTGTACTACACTAATAAAATATATATTGTACATGTGTGCAACCAACAATGGTTGCACTAGAACATAACTCTCTAACATACTACATCTCCACTAGCTCTATAGATGACTTTAATCTCCAATCTAGCTTTTCATAAGGACACAAAGGGTCATTCCCCAAGTTGCAACTCATCCTTCTCACACTCGTGAAGACAACTACTACTTAAATAATGTTATTCACATAAACAATGCACATAATAAGCCACATCTTGGTAACACATCACATTAGGTGGAATTCACATGAAGTGTGAAAATGACACGCACCAAACCAATTTTGTTTACTATATTTATAATTTATTAAAGTATTTTTTTGGAAAGATAATGTGGTTATAAGCAAATTTCAATGTTGGAAATAATTAAAAATAACATGGTTACAATCATTTGGTAAGTTATTCATAATTTCACACCCAAACCTTCCTAAAAACTAAACTAGATTATTTCTAAATAGACGAATAATGACTATCGCATATAGTCATCATCATTGTAATTTGTGTGGTCATAAAAAGTATAATCATCTAAGGGTTATTCTTCCCTGGGCTCCTCTTCATCTTTTTATTAAGACTCATATGATGAGATATAGGAGTTAGGTGATAGAGGGTGGTCTTCATCCTTCATCTTTTCTTCTTTATCCTCAATCTCTTCTTCTAGTTAATCCTCAGTCTCTTGATCTTCTTTGTCTTCACTATCGTCTTCCTCTAGTACTTCATTACAATGTGTTGTATTTTCAGTTTCTTTTTTTATTGGATATAAATGTTGTTACTTAGAATATTCTTCTTCTATCTTTATTTCTCCTCACCTTCTACTTTCATGCTTTTTCTTATGACCATGATTTTATAAAATCAAAGATGATGTATAAAACAACAATCAATAAAAGAAGATGAAATATGAGGTAAAGTTTCTAGCTTCAAATTGGTTTAAATATATGGTTATTGAAATATCTATCAAACTAAAAGGAGGAGGATGGCTGCGCGAGCGGGCGTTCCTGCACTTGTTGAGCCAAGCTAGGGCATCGGGCCCTAGCCTGTATTGGACTGGAAGAGCGCTGCGTGGGGCTGTGGATGGCTAGGAAGGAGTGGGCGCATCAGTAGGGGATGGCATTTTAGTTTAAAACAAGGAAAACGGTGGTATTCAGGAATAGGACGAATGGCGATGCAGGGGCCGACCCAGGCCAGACCAGACATGAGCTACAGGGAGGCTGTGGGGAAGGGACGTCAGGGTGAGGATCAGAGAGTTGATCCTCACCTGGGGATTAACCAGAACCCTGAAACATCTGCAACTAATACGGTGGGAGGTCTGAGAATCTCCAAGGTAAATGGATGCCTAGAGCGCTGCCAAGACAGGCCAAAACTTGTGATTCCTTTTGAATTGATTGCTGAAGATGTGGAGTATTTCTCCACTCATTCACTTTACTGCAAATTTTTGGGCCTGCGTGTGTCTCTTCCATTTTTGGAAAGTTGGGCCAGATGGTTGTGGGAACCAAAAGGAGAGATGGAGTTAACACTGTTGGCTAATAACTTCTTTATGGTCACTTTTGTTTGCTTGGCTGACAAAAACAGAGTATTTGAGAGTGGTCCTTACTTCTACAATCAGGCAGGTCTCTTTGTCAAGCCATGGCATGCTAGCTTCAATCCCACTGAAGAATTGCCCAATAAAGTCCCTGTTTGGGTGAGGCTGCCCAGATTGCCTATAGAATGCTGTCGGGAGGATGTTCTCCAAATGATTGCTTCATTGTTGGGTAAACCAGTGGGCTCCTCCACACAGACTATAAGTAGGAAAATCATGACCTTCGCTCGAGTTTGTGTTGAAATCGATTGAAGCAGGCCGTTACCGGATGCTATTGAGTTGTGTGCAGGTTCATACTCATGGGTCCAGCAGCTGGACTATGAGACGCTCCCATTTAGATGCCGCCTATGTCATGAGTATGGGCATTTGGTTAGGCGCTGTCCGAAGGCAAAAGGGAATGGCCAGCAGGATTCGACACAATCTCCTCCGAATAATATTCCTGGGGCTGACAAAGGAAAGAGGACTGGACCTGGTGCTAGTGCTAGTAAGGACTTCGAAGGATTTACACAGGTCAAATCTAAAGGGCGAAATAGAGGGATGAAGAGAACCTTAACGGACCGCTCGGAGGAGGATTCGATTAACAGGTTTGGGGTGTTGGGGGAGTTGAGACAGCAAGAGGAAGGAATGGATTTATTTAATGGAGGGCGAGTAGTGGGCGGTTCGGGAGCTGTAAATGACGAGGCTATGGAAAGAGAAGCGCCCCCTGAGGAGGCTATGCTTCCTATGATTATGGAAGAACAGGAGGGAGAGCAGCAAATTGTGGAATCCAGTACTGGTAGAAGTGCAAAAATTGAAGCTTTAATTCCTCAAATTCAAGTGGAGGCCCCCGAGGCTGAGAAGAAAGGCAAAGCATCTCCTCATCTGGGAATTTTATAGAAAGAAGGGAAAAAACCAGCTTTGGAAAAAGTTGGGAAATTGGGGAGAAGAAAAGATACAGAAAGAATGAAGATGATTGGTGAGAATCTGGTGGAGTCAGGTGTGGTCAAGACCTTAGACTCCCACTTTTTGCCAACATCAAAATGATAATTATATCTTGGAATGTGAGGGGCTTGAACAGCGGCCCCCGACAAAAAGCGGTTCGGGAGTTGATTAAGACTCAGTGTCCTGATATTCTTTTTTTGCAAGAGACCAAGGTCTCAATGGAGTTCATGATGAGCCTGGCCCCCTGGCTTTGGAGGAATGGTTTGTGTCAGTGCGTTGGGGCACAAGGTACGGCTGGAGGCGTGGCGTGTCTATGGAATCCACGTAAGGTCCAGCCGGTTTCATGGACAGCTTTCAGACATTCGCTCTCTTTGGTTGCTTTATGTAGTGAATCTGGGGAGTACATTCTCCTGACCAATATCTACGCGCCCACTGATTTACAAGGTAAGCTGCAGGCTTGGGATAACATTCACTTAGTTAGAAGTAATTTTCCCTTTCTACCTTGGATTATGGCAGGTGACTTCAATGCTATAATGGAACTTTCTGAAAAAATGGGAGGTAATACCAGATTAGAACCATCGTCTTATTTGCTTCGGGACAAGATTTTGGAGCACAACCTGGTTGATCTCAAGCCTAGCAATGGGCGGTTCACCTGGAATAATAGGAGGGTGGGGGATCAATTCATTGCTAAGCGCATTGACAGATTTTTGATTTCTTGCTACTGGATGGATGGCTCATGGTCTCTAAATTTTGATATCCTGGATTGGAGATGCTCGGACCATTGGCCTATCAGACTTCACATTGTTTCCAATCGTTGGCAGAGGAAACCGACTTTCAAATTTCAATTAATGTGGCTCAGAGATCAGGGTTTATATGCTCAGGTTGCTAGTTGGTGGAAAGGGGGGAGACCAATGACAGGGACAACAATGTACACCTTTGCTAAACTCCTCCAGTACGTGAAATATCAACTTAAAAAGTGGAATGTTTTGCACTTCAAAAATATTTTTCGGGAAAAGAAAGAGGCGCAGGAGGAGCTGAATTTGGTCACCAGACTAATTCGGGAGGAAGGTTTGTCGAAATTCTTACTGAATGAAGAAGCTAGGGCTGCTAAGAAGGTGGAAGAGTGGGAGCTGAGAGAGGAGGTGTTTTGGAAGCAGAAAGCTCGTATTGAGTGGTTGCAAGAGGGAGACAGGAACACGGCCTTCTTCCACTCGGTTAAAGCTCGGCATCATAGTAATAGAATTGTGTCTTTGGTCTCGGGCAGCGGGGAGACTCTTTTGTCCACAAGAGCCATGTGTGATGAAGCTGTCCAGTACTTTGCTTCTATGTTCAGGGAAGCTGGCCCGGGGAGTATTGATGCTGAAGAACAGATCCTGTCTTGTATTCCAAATCTGGTTTCTGGAGAGTTGATGAGACAAATGATGCGACCTATCAACCTTGAGGAGCTTAAAAAGATTGTTTTTATGATGAAGAATGGTAAGGCTCCAGGCCCAGATGGGTTTCCTATTGAATTTTATCAAGAATTTTGGGAAATCATCAAATTTGATCTCTTGGCAGTGGTTCAAGAGTCCCAAACCAGCAAACAGATGCTTCGTGCTTTGAACTCGACCTTTCTAGCACTCATTCCCAAGAGGGAAGGTGCTGATCACCTGGACCATTTTAGGCCGATCTCCCTCTGCAATGTTATATACAAGATTATTTCCAAGCTGATAGCGAAAAGATTGAAAAAGTGGCTGGGGGCGTTGATCTTGGAGGAGCAAAGCGGATTTGTGGAGGGGCGTCAGATTCTTGACGGGATTGTGGTGGCTACTGAGGTGATTCACTCCATGTCTCATTCTAAGGAGAAGGCCATGTTTATGAAGCTGGATATGTCTAAGGCATATGATAGGGTCCGATGGTCCTTTCTTCGGAAGGTCTTGGCTGCCTTTGGTTTCGGAGAGGAGTGGATTAGATGGGTCATGAGTTGTGTGAACTCGATCTCATTCTCTGTTTTGATGAATGGGGAGCACTCACAGCTTTTTGGCGCTTCGAGAGGGCTGCGGCAAGGGTATCCTTTATCTCCATATCTCTTCCTTCTTCTGGCTGAAGGTCTTGGAAGGTTAATCAAAAAGAAGACGGGAGAGGGGGTTATTCAGGGATGGAGGTGGGGAGGCAATCTTCCGGTTCTTTCTCACCTTCAATTTGTGGATGATGTGGCCTTGATGGGTTCGGCCAACATGAAGGAGGCAGCCAACATCCGCAGGAGTTTGGATGCCTATTTGGAGGCAACGGGTCAGGTTATTAACGAGAATAAGTCCTTGATTTATTTCTTCAACACTCCACCTCCTATTCAGAGAAGGGTGGCTGACACGCTGCGTTTTCAGATTGGTTGTCTTCCGGTTCTCTATCTTAGCATGCCGATATCTATGGGGCGGTAGTCCAAGGACTCGTGGCAAGGAATCCTTGATAGCTTCAGGACCAAAGTGAACCATTGGACCAACCGTTGGCTATCATTTGCGGGGCGTGTCCAGCTGATTCAGGCGGTGGTGCAGGCGCTTCCCATTTACAGGTGTATGCTTCAAGTGGCACCTGTGGGCTTTGTTCATGATCTTGACTCCTTGGCAAAACATTTTTTATGGTCTGGGAACTTAACTTCGACAAAATGGATTTTGATTCGTTGGGAAGCTGTTTGCAGACCTAAGAGGCTTGGTGGATTGGGACTGAGGCAGTCCACTTTGACTGGGACGGCCTTGGCTACCAAGCTTTATTGGCGATGGTGTGTGGAACAGAATAGCATTTGGGCTAAGATAGTTGCTTTTAAGTATGGCGCTGGGACTCCCGCGAGTGATATCCCCAGGCTTAGCTTAGTTGGGAATGGTTCGGTTATATGGAGTACTCTCAAAAAAGGTGCTGAGTTGATCAAGAGAGGCCTATTCTGGATTTGCTGGGAGGGTAAAGAAGCGCAATTTTGGTATGATTCATGGGATGGGTATCCACCCCTACTGAACCAGTACCCGCATTTGGAAGGCCTGGCTCAGCAATTTCATGAGGCTGGGTGGAGTATGGTAGGCGACTACAAGACTATCCTGACTCAGGACCAGTTGTTGGAGGCTAGATGGAGAGAGCAGACTGAATGGCCGATTCGGGATATGCAGGAGGAGTGTGCAGAGCTTTAGAGGATCTTGGCTGGCCGTACCTGTTGTGCCTTGAGGGGTAAAGATTTGTTAGCTTGGGCGCCTCACCCCAAAGGGAAGTACACGGTTGCTGCTGGATATCAAGAGCTGATTACGTAGAAATGGGGCAAAGGGGGCGAGGTGACATGGTGGAAAAAAGTGTGGAATGGCATTTCTTGGCCGAAGTGCAAGTTTTTTACTTGGACCTTGACCTGGAACCGATGCTTGACATGGGAGAACATTAGACGTAGGGGATTTGCTGGTCCCTCTCAGTGCGTTCTTTGTCAGGGAGTGGAGGAGGACTCTCCCCACTTGTTTTTTAATTGCCCCTTCACACTCCGGCTGTGGCATGCTTGGTGGGATGCCTGGAAGTGTCAGTGTTTGCACGTCTCTTCCTTAGCCGAGTTTTGGGACAGGTTGGGCAAGCCGCCTCATGCTGCGCCTTTTCTTCAGGAGGCGTGGTATGCGGGCCCCATTTTTTTATTATGGCAGGTCTGGCTGGAGTGCAACAGTAGGATTTTCTTAGGGGAACGGTTGGCGATTCACCAGGTGTGGGTTAGAATTACTGGCATGTTGCAGGAAACGGTGGAAGCAAAGAGCGAAATCGCTCTTCCCTTGGCGCAGGGGGATGCTGATTTCGTGACTAGGCTTGGCTTTCGAGCTATTTCTCCAGCCACGGCTTGTGTTAGGCATTGGAATGGGCGCAGGAGCAAAATGCAGAGGAATGGGAGTTGGACTCCTCCTCCTGATGGGTATTTGAAACTCAATACGGATGGCTCGGCCAGGGGATGTCCAGGCCCAGCTGGGATTGGTGGAATTGGCAAGGACCATTTAGGTGTTGTGGTTTTTATTTTAGCAGCTCATATGGGAGACCAGACGGTGAATATGATGGAGGGTGTTGCTATTCTGCAAGCTCTCAGAAGGGCGTACGAGCTTGGATGGCGCAAGGTGGAGTGTGAGGCTGACTCGCAAATTTTGATTAATTTAATCCGGGAGAGGAAAAATTGATGATGTTAATTGGCAGTGATCATTGGTGGTGCAGCAGATTCTTCAGATTGTTATGCTTATGGATTCCATTTCTTTCTCTCACATTCCGAGAGAGTGGAATGGAGTGGCCGATTGTTTGGCCAAGTGGGCTTCGGCGAATGAGGATGGACGCAGAGTGGAGGATAGGGCGATGTTGCCAGAGGAGGTGAGAAGGAACCTGGATAGAATTCTCAGGCTGGACGGTCTTGTTGCTGGGTAGTGTGTCGGCCTAGTGCCGTTTCGGTTTTTGTGTTTTGCTGTGGCTTCGGCCCAATACTGTATGTTCTTTTTCTGGTTTTTTCAATAAAGTTTTTACCCCTTTTTATTAAAAAAAAAAATTGGTTTAAATATAGAAGGTTTTCATTGAGACTTTTAAAAGTGCACTTGAGTTCACGTGTAAATTAAAATGTTTTCTAGATTAGGCTATTCAACCTAACTGAGTATACTTATAAAAGTGATTAGACATTTAATACGTATAATTTAGTTCATTATTCTCTAACTTCTACATATATAAAGGCTATAAATTGTGATGTCTTATAAGATCAATTAGTCGATCCAATTCATAAGTGTACCTATAAAGTTAAATATTTTCCAAATTATGTTGTACAATAAAATTGAGATTATTACAACATTGCCCTTGTACCAAAGAGACAAGCAAGTACATGTGTGCTATATGATTTATAAACTAAACATGCAGTGTATCATAAAAGACCATTTTATTATAAGATATTGCACAAACGTGCAAATCAAACTCATGAAATGATAATGTCTCACTAAGCATACTTTAGCCCAAAGATTTATAAATAATAAATAATAATGATCTATAGATCAATGAAATTCATACTCACCACTTGATCAAACTACCTTCATTTGTCATTGTGATACTAATAAGCCAGTAAAGTCCATCTCACTCCTTACTTCATATCAACAATACAGATTGGTCAAATATAATTCAACCATAAGATTCATATAATTTACATCCTACTAGCAAACACATCATATAACAGGCCAAACATAGGAGTAACCAAAGCATACATTTATTTTGTCAAACATATAAATAAATCTTACATTATTTCTATTCCATACTAGAAATAATGATTACAGATTGTACCACCAAGGTAAAGTACACATTTAACTGTAGATTTTCACTACCACAATTAGTTTCCAAACATACTACACCCTATGATAACCCATATTACCATAGTCTAATTTTATGAGACATAACTACTAAACTTCCACAATCAACCATAATACAGTAGTCATAACTACACAGAAGCACAAGCTTATATCCAAGTAACTAGACATAACAAGTCATAGTATTTCCAAACACATAATATTCCGTCTTAGCATACACTACACTCTCAAGGATTATATGCACGCATACAAAAAGTCTGACCAATTGTTACAAAACATGTTATTCACAACATTAACCAGCATGCACATAGTAAATCATCCAAATGTAGATGTGAGTTTAGACATAACAATCGTTGTATGTACCATTTAGGTATAACATACTTTTTTTTTTTACTATAGTACTCTATGATATCTCATACTATCATAGTTCACAACTATATAAAAATACATAACCCAACTTACGATATTAAGAATCAAATAATCTACATAGATAACAAGTAAGAAAGTATGAGATTATACCACCTAGGTATACCTTAAGATTAAATTACATACTAGCATTTCAAAACAACATAATATATAAGCACACATCACAATGCACCATTATATGCTAGATATAACCAAATACTCTTATAATCATGTACTACACACAATTACTCAATATATAACTAACAACCAATTACTCATTTGCAAGGAAATAGAGAATTTCATAAACCCATTATAACATTCATTTGAACATCTCATTCTATGTTTTAGAAGACTGTTTACTACGATTATAGTTTCATTCCTGTGGACATCTGATGATTGGGTAAAATCATACTCCTAGATATAAGCTTAGGTTTATGACCTAACACAACCATTTTCATTATGTACTTATATGACATACTTAAATCCAAGCATAGATATAGTAAAACAAAACTTAACACACACATGGAACATAGGATAAAGCAATTCAGCATCTGTCTTTTGTTTAGGGGTTTGGATGCACACATTCATTAAGCTTCATTTTTCATAATTATTTAATATAGTCTTCAATCCACCTGAGGAGCTAAAGCCATAAGAGTACAGCCATATATTCATATACATGCTACTAGGTACAATAATACCTACGCATTCACTAAGTTTTAATATTTCTAATTCCTTATCATAGGTTATAATTTGCTTGTGGAAATACATAATCAAGAGAATACATCATAATGAATATATACATATACACCCATAATTCTTATAAAACTTATCAGAACTTGTTCTAATGTTACGTTCACATCTTGGATTTTCATATAATAAGTAACCCGTACCCATCATAGTGAAGATTTCATTAGATTTATTATTCTTCCCATGTCTCATTAAACTCTTTAAAGGTCTTTGATTCACTAACCTTATATAACATCTATAGTTATACATATTCCTAAGTGAGAATTTATGAGACTATTCCTCCATTTAGAATAATGAGAAAACGGGCTATATATTACTAACTAACATTCTTGTTTAGTAACTTTGAAGTCCATGCAAGACAATATATATATATATATATACACACACACACACACACACTAGTATAATTGTTGCATTTTATCTACCACTTGAAATCCCTTATACCTCAAGTGTGGCCCCATTAAGATTATAGATTAATTATTCTCATATGTTACTAAACATAATATATTTTCCTTACACCAAAACACGGATAGGCCAAAAGCATGTGTTTGAGAGCATTCAATTTTCAGCGACCTCTCTAAAAATGACATTCGCTCTAAAAGGGTGTGGTGATGCCAAATACTTATAAATGGATTATTAAAATTTCAATGTTCCAACTACTATCCTAGATTCAAACATTTCATGCATATGACAGTTATCTAAATACATATTTGACAGTCATTTTTTAAATTGTTGTGAAAGGTATGCGATGATGTTAAAGCAATGGTTTCCCCCATATACAGTGAACTCAAATTTTTTTTTGTAAATAATTACATATATACATGACTTAAAATTTAAAGTCAATCCCCCTTTCCAGTGACGCTAAACAACGAATATTTACCATGATCCGCTAAGGAAGGATTTAAATTATTTTAAAAGTCACCTTTACCGGTATCATGTCACATATTACATAATATCAATAACTTTAACTTGTATCATATAATATCAGCCACGTATTATATAATATCAGTAGCGACATATATTGATATTATATAATTAGATGCCATGACGATAATATTAACCTAATTAATTATAGAAACATTTTAACCAAACATGTTGTCTTATTCCATGCCAATGTAGTGCAGTGATTCAAATCCTGATAGATGGCTGGGAGTTGAATACATAAAACATGTATCAGATAATAATATGGTTTCAGGCATATCATGATTTGAAAAGGATACGCAATGATTTATACAATGCAAGTTGCAACCATATATAGTGATGCCATAGTTATGTTATACATTGAACCATTAAGATACAACTACGCTTATAAGTAATTTAATTGATAAAACAACTATTATATTTAATTAACATGTTATTATATTTAATTAACATAACTATTATATTTAATTATCATAACTGTAATGCCTTAGATAAAAATCCTTCCAAGCTTGGGGTGTGTCACTAGTTTGCATGATCTTTCAGGAAATAAGCAATTGTAAAAACACTAGTGACTATAAACTACCTGAACCATGTGCTAAATAAGACTATAGTGATTTTTATATTGCAAGAATTATGTGTAAGGATATGGTATTCTAGGTGGACTGCACACTATCAGAATTTAATAGCAACAATTTAATATGGTGACCCAAACATAAATAGCAGTCATGTATTATAGTGTAATTCCTATGTAGATCACTATCAGAGCTTCATTGTACAAAGGTATCACTAGTTTGGCACATACATGATTGATTGTTATTGTTGTATAATTCAATGAATTCAGAGTTATGGTTAGCGTAACATTAAATCATTATTTTAATCCATTTTAAATTAATTCATAGCTTGTGTATTAAAGTTATTAAATATGTATACATGTATCAAAGCTAACACCTACTGTATAACTCAATGAATTCAAAAATCCAATCATGCGTAAATCATCTACCTGATAGTTTGGAAGAACACGTCTCTGAGCCATCTTCTCTTCCCTTTTTATCCACTACATTTTACTCCTTCCTTTTCCTCCCCCATTTCCTCCTCTGAATGGTGCATTCCCTTCTTTAAGTAGTGCTATTTTATTCTTTAAAATTGATTCTTTTATTTTTTTTCTTTTGTTTTATTTCCCTTTTCTTTTCTTTCCTCCTTTTTGCTTTTAATTACTGTATTCCCTTTAAACAGGGTTTTTTCATTTTATATAGATTTTTTGAATTTAAATGTTAATTATAACCTATTTAATAATTTATAACACAATTTTGATAATGATAGTTCATCTAAATTAAGTTTTTATCCAATCAATAATTGTAATTTGCTAAACCCAATAATGATATTTCCAATTGTCATTAAGAAAACAGGATTAATTCTCAACATTATTAAGATATAACAATTGGCCCACATATGGTGGCTCCAACCGCTAGTCACACAAGGATCAATTTGTCTAAGCATCAATCACAAAAATTAAATTATGCTAGCAAACCATGTATAAATGGCTTTTTAATGCAAACATAATTCAAAATATATATGCTAACCACTTATTATGCATCTAACATGTGCTAGCTATTTGTGGTGTGTGTGCAGGGTATCGATCGGTTTCTTTATCATCCTTCAATGTCTCCATCTATGTCACCCTATCTGATGATGCTCTCCCTCTGTCACACTGTGAGAGGTGAGTTCTCTTGTGTAAATCTCACACAAAATAGGTAGTTATATCATAACAGTCATGATAATTATATAGCATAAAATATAACTGTGATGATAAATCAATATGATCATAAAGTAAACATATACTTAAAGCTAACTCATGGTATCATGCTTATGTAACCTAAGTAATATCCTACTACCCCATAATAGTATATATCTAAGCTTAATTAGGAGTAGCCAAATCTAAATTTTTCAACCATAGATATCCATGGATAATCTAGCAAGTTTGCTTGGAGAGGAATCAAGATGTAACAAATGATTCCCTCTCCTTTGAGTAATAGATTTTTCCATACCAAATTCATTGAGTACTTGCATGTTCAATAAAATTACATGAAGTTTATGATAAAGATCTTGAGATATCAAGAGTAAGATGCCTTGAGGTTAGGGTCAAGGAATATAACACATACCAAGACATGAAATCCCGTGTCTATTTCATTTTATGCCCCACATGCTAGAGAGGAGTGGTGAGTGGATCATTCCCCTACACCTAGTACATGATTTTTAAAGATTAAGTGCTCCCAATGTGCTTTCGTCCCTATAAATGGCTAATACATTTTATCTTTTGGGTATATAGGTCTCTATGTTTTTGTGTGTGAATTTACATGTGATAATATGTGTGCTCTAATACAATCACAATGTTTACAAATTTTTTTTTAAACAATGTAATATAGCAAAATAAAATAAATAAATCATGGAATAATATGAGATAAATGATAACCAAAGACACGATCATAAATAAATTATTGTATCTCATAATAAGCACATGGTAAACCCCTACAATAATCAGTCTAAAATATCATAACCTCTGTAATGAATCACACACAAGAGTAAAATAATAACATATAAAAGATGAGGGTAAAACATAAGGAGGATCCCTAGTCACCCAATCATTCTATCAAAACATAATGAATTACTAGCCTTATCCCAGAATGTGCATTCATCGCTAAGAAGTTATTGTGTATTTTTTGAAATAAGGCAGAACAAACAAAATAAAGAAAAAGTATAAATGAAACAAAGTAACATTAGGATAATAAACATGAATAAAAGTGTAATATACACAAACATGCATAACAAAGCTAAATTTGAAACAATCAAAGACATAATGAAATATAAAACATTAAAGACAACATAGGCTAATGAAATTGTATTACTAACATTTTTTAAAGAAAGAAAAAAACAAAATTTAAAAGCATACATTAAATAATATATAAGACAATATTCAAGTAAAACATGAATTATACTTACAAAACATGGAAGAAGCAAAGATCATGAGTGGGAAATTACAAATAGAAGAATCAAGATTAGAAAAGAAGTTCAAAATCATTTAGTGAATAAGTATGGCAAGAAAAATAAGAAATAACATAAAAGAAAAATAGAGCATATTTATTTGCAAGCATAATACATTGGTAGGTAAAAGCTAACTAATAATAAAGTTGTAATTAAGTAGTTCATAATCATGATCCGAAGAAACACGAGGAAAAATTTTAGAATAAAATGCAAATATAAGATGTTAAGGTATCTAAGAATCAAATCAAAGCTAATTCAGCCTCTAAAAGTTTCATTCAACAATGTTTTTCACTAAATGACCTTACTCATTAATGTTTGTTTGTTAAGATTTAGTATTTCTATGTTCCTCTAATTTCTTGGTGGCTATAGGTTATGTTATATGCACTCTTGTTGGAATATAATTATGCACTTGTACTTTATGCTTTCTTACTTTGAATTTAAATATTGGGTTTTCATTTGACATCTGTTTGTGAAAGTCCTCTTATTGTTCTTTTTTAATTTGGAAACTTCATGTCTACATTGGATCTTCATGTCTACATTTAAGACATTGATGCATAATGCAAGGAATTTATTTCATTTGGTCTATCTAAGAGATCCACTATTGGTACTATATGAAATAAACTTTGAACTGTTTTTGGATCTACTTGCATAGGAAAGATAATACTACGAAGAGTCTCTACCTACACCATCATATCTTGTGATAACTATTACAATCAATGCCAAATCATTCTTACTATTTTATGGGAAAGGGGTTTTACATCAATATGTAGTAGATCTACCCATAAATATGTGCAATTTAAATTTAACCAAGTTTACCCTATTAAAATAGTAAAAATTAGTCCTAATTGTGTACACGGATATTCTAGAATAATTGAAATGTATAAAAATAGGGTTATGCAAAGAATGCTAATTTTTTGTAAACTTTGAGGTAGATACATGATGAAAACATTGGGAAAAAATTCTAGACAACAGGGTGGAAAAAACACAAAAACCTTAGAGCGAACAAATAACTTTTCAAATTTAACCATAATCATACCACACATATCTTGGCACTACCATAATCATATTACTATGCTCTTGGAAACTATAACATTCTACAAAATAAATTTAGAGATCATGTTCCTCTGCTCCTAAGCTTTGAAAACCTCCCTTGGTTTTCTAGAATTATGCATAGATCTATAAGAAACTAATCTTATTCCTTAAAATTTTAATAACTCATCAAAGACTAATAAAAAAATGTGGGAATCATTGAGGGGCTTGTGTTATCCTTACACTAATAGTGGGTCTATTTTTTGGAACAAATTCAAAAGATAACACTCGATGCACTTCATCAAGAATTCGTGGATGTAAGCCTTAATCCCTATATAACTTTTCACTAGTATGAACAAGTGGCACAATGCAATATGAAGACTACAATCTTGAATCAAATTATGCTCTAAACATTAAAGTTATGTTATTTAATAAATGTTAGACTTTTTCTCATCACTCTTGAACTTTGCATTCAATTCTTGTCAGTAAATGCACTTGTATATTTATAGACTTATCAAATTCAAATTAGGACCCTATTGGCATGCAAGCTGACACACAATAGGCAATAAAAGATGTAAAAGAAGAACACAAGGCATTGGAGATCCAAAAGAAGCATGTATAAGGGCCCATAAAAATGAAGCCATGAATGTAATAGTATGTTCCTTGTAGACGAAAAACGTAGTGGTACAGTCTTAGCAAATCAAAACTACATTGTTATGTTCTTGGTTAGAGGCCCAAAAACAAAACTGGGGAGAGATAAAACTAGGAAGGAGAGAGAAAACTAGATGAAGGGGAAATAAATGGGGCCTATAACACAATAAATACATGTCGATAAGAGTCTACTATGAACCAACAATTGAAAAACATGTAAGTAACTTGGAACAATACAATTTGACAACTAAGATTATTCTTATCCCAAAATTAGGTGTCTACACTTACTAAGTACAAAACCATAAATAAATTCGTCAATGCATATATTTAGGCTCAAACCATTATCAACCATTACTCCATCCTTTTCAATTTCATCTTTGAAATATCTTATGAATAGAGGTCCAATGTATCATATGCTTTCTCGTCAAAGACAATCTGAAAGGAAGCTTTCCTTCTCTTGATCATATTAACAACTCTAATAAAACTATCAAGTCACCAATGTTGATTTTAAAGTGGGCTTGGAATTCATCAATTAAGTTTGTAAAATAATGCATATATCTAAATGGTAAAACTTAGAAACAATCAAAAGCATAATAATTCAAACTCCTTAAAAATAACCTAGTCAATAATTTATCATTGTGAGTAAAATCTAATAAATAAACATAAAATACTCTAATGTGATGTGAAGGACCTATTTTTTCGTTCTTTTTGAAATTTAGAGCTACAAGCCCTCTTGGAAAGGGATATGTAGGTATTTCATATGCCAAAGGGTTTTAAAGAATATCATTGAAAGAAACCCTATTATATTATTTAGGTTGTGGGGCACTTAAAAAATATTTTTAATTTGATTTTGCATGTCACAAGAGGTATGCATCACAATAGGCATTTCAGGTTTTAGAGAAGAAGTAATAGGTGGAAAAGTGGCATGAGTCAGAATAGAACATTTTTAAGAAATTGAAGGATTGTTAATATGTGGAGAAGATAGAGGAATTTGTAAGGAAAAAGATTATTAAAAAATAGAATGAAGGTTAACACATAAGTATGTTGAGAAGGAATAGTAGAAATATATTGAGAAGGAATAAGACGAACATTAAAAACAACAAGCTTATAAAAAACATTATAAATAGAAGTTTGGGCATCAATGGGAGTAAGAAAACTTAGAAAATGACTACATTAGCAAACATACTTTGAAATTGTTTTATAACATTTATCAATACATGAAGTTGATCAAGGTTCTCCAAGAGGTATTTTATATATTGAGTAGCATGAGAAGTATTGGGATTAACATTTCTATTACTTCTAACACTCATGTATATTCGTTATCTACCTCATAAGGCACACCTTGAACTCTAGTTCTATCTTAAGCATCTAAATGAGCTTCTTGATCAAAATCTACTTCCTCACATTCATTGATGTCAATATTTTGAAATTCACTCACAACATTTTTATCATTGACATTTAATAAATACACATTGACATTTTACAAAAGGCACATGTTTTACTAAAATGACCTTATTTTTTTGTACTATTAGACACATTTTCGTATTCTATTTTTTTTTCCAAGCTTAACCTAGGATTAACCAAGGGGATTTCAACAATATCTGAGTTCTTGATTAAGCCTAGCATTTTTTGTAGTTGGGATTTTAAATGTAATCAATAACAATTCCTTGTATAGGAATCACACCTTGGTTGAAGATCTATCAAACACTTGGCAGACACATTCACTATTCCAAGGTGATCTACTCTTCACTGTATCTACTTCTAATCCACATTCACTTTTGGGAAATCTATTACAGGATACATGATGGCTACAGGTAGTTGTAGACTTTAGTGGGGCTTTTTAGCCCTCTTCTCTTCTTTGCTCTCTTTTTGGAGAGGAGTTTTGTCCTATGTGTTTTCTCATTTTTTATATTTTATGGGAGTTGCATTGCGATTGGATACCTTATTAGGGCTCGTTATCGGGACCCAATTTTCTTACCCACTTAAGCTACACTCCAGGGGATGTTAATGTAGGCTTTTTCTGCTTTTAGTTTTACCTATATAGTTGTTAGTCAACTTGCTTAGGGTTGTTAAGGTCATTAAGAGAAATACACTTAATGTGTTTTCTAATTGTGAGTTGAGTTGTTACCTTTATGGTGACCTAATATCTCACTATATAATGTACCTCCTTTGTACTTTTTGGCTAATCACTAAATGGCATTTATGATGCTCACTTTTGCTTTGCATCTTGCTCTCATCTACTCTTACAATTTTTTGTGTGATATGTGAAGTTCAGAGATCTTGGAGTGATTCAACAAAAAGTTATGCATCATAATAGGCATTTCAAGATTTGGAGAAGAAGTAATAGGTGGAAAAGTGGCATGAGTTAGAATAGACTATTTTTGAGAAATTGAAGGATTGTTAATATGTGGAGAAGATAGAGGAATTTGTAAGTAAGAGATTATTAAAAATTAGAATTAATGTTAACACATAAGTATGTTGAGAATGAATAGTATAAGCATATATGAGAATGGATAGGGTGAACATTAGAAACAACAAGCTTATAAACAAACATTAAAAATATAAGCTTGGGCATCAATGGGTGTAGAGAAATCTTGGAAAATGACTACATTGGAAGGCATGCTTTGAAATCGTTTTATAACATTTATTAATCCATGAAGTTGATCAAGGCATGAGAAGTATTGGGATCAACATTTCTATTGTTTCTAACATTCACATATCCATTATCAACCTCATAAGGCACACCCTGAACTCTAATCATATCTTAAGCATAAATGAGCTTCTTGATCAAAATCTTCTTCCTTGCTTTCATTGACATCAAGTTTTTTTGAGATCCATTCACAACATTTTTATCATTGACATTTAAAGAAAACACATTGACATTTTGCAAAAGGCACATATTTTACTAAAATAATCTTAATTTTTGTACCGTTAGACACATTTTCGTATTCTATTTTTTTTCAAGCTTAACTTAGATTAACCAATGGGATTTCAACAAGATCTATGAGTTCTTGATTAAGCCTACCATTTTTTGTTGTTGGAATTTTAGATGTAATCACTTTAGGTGGCATAAATTGAAATCAAACATGAAAAATACACACCATACAAGCACATCATCATTTGAAGGTTTTTTTAGAAATTAACTTAAGGATTGAGTTCAATCAATTCCAGCGAATGACGTTAGGGCTTGAGATCTAGGAACATACAATGAAATTAACCCTGCAAAAAATTAGAGAAGTTGAGATCCAACAAAATATGGCAAAAGATCTAACGCTTGGGAAGTGTAAAATAATTAAGATGTTACCAAAAGAGAGAGTATGGAGGACAATACAGGGTCACCAAAATAGAATTGCAATTAATGAATTACAACTAAATAAATGTACAATCCAAATGAATGAATTGCAATTTTAGTAAGCATCATGTAACACATGCAATACAATAATAATGTCTAATTAATGTTTCCAAATTAACAAGTAGCTCAAACACATAGTTTTTTTAATTTGTCGAAACCTTGTTTTTACATGGATTAGGTATACATAATGCTTCTTTAGCATAGTGTCAAGGATTGGGGGGTATCCATGCCGTCAAATTCGTTCGGACACGACCCTGACCTTATCCCTTTTTTGTATTCCCTGAGATTTATACTTTAATGGATGGTTAGGCAACGCTTTTTACACCATCATCTTCATTGTTGGACTACAACCCACATGATAACACAGAGAGCTTTGATACATATCTTAAATAAGTAACAATGCGAAGATACTTGGATTTGATCACGTGGGAATGCATTGTAAGTCACACTACAAACCTCACTTAAAAATTTAGATTCAATACGAGTTAGTCCCATAAATAATATATCAAGAGTGCCAATACATGTTAGAAATATTGATGCACCTGACGAAATAACAAAAACTTCGAAATAAGTTGATAATTGTGTTCGCCTGATTCCAATTACTTCGATCGATACGTTACAACATTTACAAAGTCACAAAACAAATTTTTCTCCTTGCCGTAGAATTTGGGGAAGTAAATAAAAAAAATAGGCATTCCACGTGATAGCAGCCATAATATATATATTATAAAAATTAAAACATGGCGACATGAATGGCCTTTCGAGGGTGCAAATCCCGAATGCGCAGGCATACAGACAAATCGAATTATTAAATTGCATAATTTTATCACATTAAAAATTATAAAAAACCGGCTGCCGGAGACAATCCAGCCTAGCGTTCAATTACCCAGTAAAATATAAAT
This sequence comes from Torreya grandis, assembly GCA_037957365.1. NCBI lineage: Eukaryota > Viridiplantae > Streptophyta > Pinopsida > Cupressales > Taxaceae > Torreya > Torreya grandis. The sequence continues at coordinate 1,029,713 of JARHVA010000293.1, forward strand.
ATAAAAATTAAATTAAAAATAAAAATAAAATAAAAACAGCGCAAGCCGTTTTTTTTTTCTTAAAAAAAGAAAAAATTGTTTTGCAGAGAATCATTCCAATCAACGGATATTCAATATTCACGTGGAATCCTTATCCAAATTCCACTAATGGATATTTTTTTAAACCCGTTACAAATGCCAGCCTGGCAGCCGTCAAGTGGACAGTGTGTTCCAGCTGTAACAGCAAATCCCAGCAGATTCCCGTCAACTGACGGAAGCAGGGCGACCTATAATTTCGCTTTTCCAAACGGAGTCAGAGGGAGACTGGAAAAAAAACGCGGGTGAATTCTTTGTACAGCGAAGAAATTACGTCACGGGTTTTTACCCGTGGGGTAAAAACGGGGGTGAAAGCGACGGGGCGGGGTCGCCGAATCTTTGAGACGGCAAAATATCCCAAAGGCTGAAACGAAAGCGGGTGAGGGCGGGCACCCGATTGACACCGTTTTGGGTCCCTGAAAACTGTTTACAGTCTAGTAGTGCTGCTGGTGGAGTCTCCAAAGATGGCACTTTTGGAGGCTCTTATTGGGGTTTTTTTCTTTCCTTTTTCTTTTGGGCCTGCGTTTTTCTCGCATCTGAATGCATGATCCGTCGCCCCCTCAGCACAGATTTGCCCCCAAGAAATCTTGCTCTCGTATTATTCCTTCTCTTTTCAATTGTTTTCTGTTTGGCCAACCGTATTTGAATGAGGTTTGGGAGGGAGGTGGGCCTGCGGATATGATAGAGATGTAGCACTATGCATACAGAAAAAAACATTGTTTAGCATTATCCTCTTTCTTTGATTCAAAATGCTGGTTTTGGTCTTGGGTCGTTCACAAATCGTGTTTCTACTCCTTACCCAAATGGCATTTGTATGTAAAACGTAATACCCATATCGGTTTCTATCGTGGTCAGTGAAGAAAATCACACCCAAATGCCATTTCTTCCATTGTTGGGTCAGTGCAGAAGATAAGTCCCAAGTCCAGAGCAAGACAAGCCGCTCATCAAGCTCAGTTTCCGTTTTTTGGGTTTGGGTTTTGGTTCCAATCCGTTTTCATTTTAGTTTGGGTGCTTACAAAATACCAGCTTTTGTTTACTCATGCTATTTCTATGGTTTTGAGGTGATTTCGATTTAGAGTTGGAGTATTGGTATTGCAGTAGATGCAGATATTTTGGAAGTTTTAGAAGTGTATTGAGATGGTGGATGAGCCGTTGCAGTTGGCGCTATCATCATCATCCCACCCAGAAGACGAGGTAACGGCAGTGACTACATCCGTGGCGAGCGAAGTGGTGATTGGGTGGGCCAAGGAAGAAGAAGACACTACTACTGTGGCCACTGAAGATCTTATGTCTCAGCAGCATAAGAAGCTTAGGTTCAAGTCTCAGGAGCTGCAACAGTCCTATTGGGATCGGTCAGTACCGTTTCTAAGCTTTCTGCATTTTGTTAATCCTGGTCAGAAAAATACTAGCTTGGCCTGGACCCAGCTGCAGGTAACTTACTTTTTTGTTTTATCGTGGTGTCTTTTCTATACCCAAACTAAAGCGTATGCGGTTTGTAACTACATTATACATTTGGGTGCTCCACTTGTCTCTTCTACCCTTTTATTCTTCAGCAAAATAAAGCTCCGTGTTTGTCCACTGATCCCTTCAGTAAAATGATACCCTAGTCGTAGGAGTACTGTGATTTAGAATAAAGTAACTCGCTTTTGCTTTCACTCACATGGGAAATGCGGACTGTTGGATTGCTTGCATGGAAGCCCTTCGCAGTCATTAATCCACTCTACCATTGTAAAGCTTTGAGTCAAGAGTCTTCCTTTATTCATGCAGAATAAGTTTTCGTAGTTCAGCATATTTTTGGACACAAAGAATGGATTCCAAAAGGCATAGTAACTGTAGCACTTCCCCATGTATAAAGTTAGTCAGTTTTTCTTATTATTGGGGTTCAGAGTGTGTTTCTGGGGGTTCTGTTAGTACAACTTGGTAATCACTTGATGTGCTTGCTTATTTGATTTATATTTAATTCAATTGTGATTGGCATCAATAAGAGGCTTAAAATTCAGTTGCATGTAGGCCCAGTGAGGAGATGGATGTCACAAGAGCTCTACGGATAGGAAGGCGTTACTCAGGATCAATGCAATCAGAAGAGTCAGTCTTGGATCGCGAACATACATTTATGACCGGCAATTCCAGTCGTCACCCACGTTCAGACAGTCCCCCCCTTCAGGCATTTGCATCGGCTGGACAACATTCAGAAAGTAGTGCAGCTTACTTTCGCTGGCCAGCGTCTAACCGGCTTAACGGTACTGCTGAGGAGCGAGCAGCTTATTTTGGCGGTGTCCAGAAAGAGGTGGATTCAGAAACGCTGGAGCATTTACCGAGTGGACAGCAAGCCACTACATTGCTGGATTTGATGACAATACGAGCATTCCATAGCAAAATACTGCGCCGCTATAGCCTTGGAACTGCAATCGGCTTTCGCATTAGACAAGGTGTGCTGACCAATATACCTGCTATTCTTGTGTTTGTAGCTCGAAAAGTCCACAAGCAGTGGCTTCTTGATGTCCAAAGGCTGCCTTCTGCCCTCGAGGTATGGACTTCACTTTACAGGCTTCTCAGTCAATAATACTTTTCAATTTTTAAAGTGTGCAGTCTCCTTAAAACATGTTAATAAGGTTTAGTATGTGTTTTGAGTACGTCAATGTTGTTGTTATAGACTACAGTGATATGTACCTATAAATTTCCCTGGTACTGGTTACATATTTCCTGTATATATCAAGACTTCCTTTGACATTTAATGAAGCATATCAATCTGACAATCAACTTTCATGTTTGGTTAATTGTTTTCCTATTCTGCTGCCTTAACAGAGTCAATCTGTGTTACTGTGCTATGTTAAAAGAAAATTCTTCTCTTGCTGGATTCAACTTATCTTGAATTAATGACTTTCAGTGGGGTATAGTTTTGGAGTGCCTTTAGGGAACAACTCTGATTTTTTACCTTCAATTGTAATGAGAATTGCAATGACCCCTCAGTCATGTTCTTTGGGTTATTTAGGATTCTTATGCTGTTCTTTGTGGTTATGAATCGTCAGTTATTTTATGATATTCTCTGTTTTTTCAAAGAGATAAAATAATTTTCTAATATTCCAGAAATATAAAAGGTATATTTAGCACATTTGATTGGAAACATTGATAACCTCGCTCTCACCAAATGCACCAGATGTGTTGTGTATCGATGGTACTCTGTGTAGCTATGGGCCATGGACATATTCCTACTTAATGACTAGGCTGTAGCATTGGAAAAAGAGTAAGATGAAACCTTTAGATTGTGACAATGCGATCCACCGGCAATAAGTTTATTATATGCCTGAAGATGAGGAAATGAGCCGATAAGCTACAATGCACTTATAGGTGTGAAAGGCCCTTTAGTGCTAATGGGCGGGAAAAGAAGGGCGAGACTGGTACTTGACATGCTGGAACAAGAGCCAATAGGGCTAACAGTGCCAATAATTTATCATGTCGAAAGCTCCAAGGGTTCTGTGAAGGCCATGAGGCCCAAAACCACTATAATCTACCATAATAAAAATACTACTCTATATTCTGCCAATGCCATTGCCATTAATTGTTGTCAACTCTGTTGAAAGGATTGGTGATCTGACCCTTTTTCCAAGTAGTAGTACGTAATGATGGGGAAGAAAATCTCCCCACCTAAAATCTTTGAACTGAACAAAGTATTCTGCACAAGACTATTTAAACCTTACAGCAAATATGATCAAAGCAGCAACTTCAATTTCCAACTGTTTTATTTAAAATCCCTATGGTGAAAGTGGAGTTAATGTGTCACACACTAATGAAGTGCTGCACTCACTGACAGGCTATCTCAATCTGCGAGGAAGCCTATTGAAACATTCTTGAGATTTCCAATCAATGCTCTGAAGGCTATTGCAGGTCGATTGAAAATGAAAACCTTATCCATGAGAAAATTTTATGCCTTATTCACATTATTTTTGCCTACTTTAAAGCCCTTAAAATTAGTATAGAGAAAGAATGCCCTTGAGAGAGAACTTTTTGTCTACTTATTCAAGGGAGGAAATGTTATACAATTCTCTCTTTTTGTCTTCTCTTGCTCTCTATTATAGAGTTTACTTTGGTGAGATGCTAATTTTTAAGATATGATTTGCACAGGGTCCCGGTGGTGTTTGGTGTGACGTGGATGTTGTTGAGTTTTCATATTATGGGGCACCAGCAGCAACACCAAAGGAACAATTGTATACAGAACTGGTAGAAGGTTTAAGGGGAAGTGACCCAAGCATTGGTTCGGGTTCTCAGGTATGATCAACCCTTTATTTTGTATTGAAGTAAATTTTTTGCCAGTTAGAAATATACATAAGATATATGTGCTAGCATTCTTGTGACATTAATGACATGCTTGTGTGCATGATATGTGAGTCATATTATTGACAATTAAGGATAAGTTGATGTTTTCTTTTCTATGTTTTGTATATGACACATGGGTTTGGCGAGCACTTATGCAAACATCCCACTCTATCTGAAATGGTCAAAGATCTGTAATATTTCACATTTATTTAGTAATATGTGAGATATGAGAGGGACCCTTAACATCTATATAGTATTCTGTGAGATATGAGAGGAACCTGGTTGCTTACATGGCACATATTAGGGATGGTTAGAGGCAAAAGCTCATCAAAGGATTGAAACAAAAACTTGGGAGAGAATAACCTATATGGAAATTGTCTATTGTGCAAATCTAAGTTTATTGATATTGTTCATAAGATAGGTTCTGTTCTGTTGTCTGATGTTATATCAGTGGCTAACATTTGTGTTTCAATATTTTTTAAGGTCCAGTAGTTGTTACATATTTGGGAATGCTTCTAATATTTTAACAATTCTAGAGTATTCTAGCAGTGTGTTTTTAAAGGAAATGCATGTTAGAAAATATATTCAAAAAGATAATTTTATTTTTTTGAAATAACCTATTTATCTGTTAGCATCTAATAGAGTATAACTAGAAACATGCTTTGATAAAAACAAGGAAATCTTTCGTATATTGTCTATGGAATGGGATCACAAAAAGCAACAAGGGGAAGATCTTGAATGGGATGCTTAAGGCTAAGAAAGACACTCGTAGGTGCTCAAGACTATCTCCCTGCTTCTTATGGACGTGGGGCCCAAATTGAAGATTATTTTTTTGTGGCTCTACATCCTTACCAACCCACGCAAGTGACTAAATTGTCAGAACTTGTTACAAAATCTTCTCTGCTTATCCTGAAAGTGAAAATTAAACAGAAAAGAAAATAAATCAAGCAGCAGTGGTTGGCAATTGCACATTTTTGATGTTCTTAGCTATGTTTGGTAGTGATATTGTATAACATTTTATGAATGAAGATTTTTGTTTCTCTGCATCTGACCAACGTAGTTCTTGATATTCTGTTTGAATTACTGGCTGTTGCTCTGTTACAGCTTCCCTGTAATGCAGGTCTATATTTGCATTTTAACTTGTTCCTTGGCTTTTCTAGTAAAGATGCATTTGAGCACGTGTTATATTTGCTTTTGCTTTGTTACATCTTCCCTTTAGTAATGCAAGTCCTTATTTGCTTTCTAACCCGTTTCTTGGTTTTTTCAAGTAACAAATGCATGCAAGCATGTGTTATATTTTATACATCAGAATTTTACATATTGATATAAGTTTCTGTTTTTCTTTCCATTTTATGGGGTCATTGATTGTGTATAAGCACTAGGGATGTTATGGGGTGCCATGGGTGTGCCCTGTACACATCAGGTAAATGAGTGATTGCACACACAGGTACTCGACATTGTTTCAATGTTTACAAATCCTAGTATGAGGGCATGCTCTCACCCCAAGGGACAGATACTTTGGCCACTGTGGTGTAATGAAAAACACTTAACAATATCAAAGACTAATTTTAAGCCTTGAGGTTGAAATATGAGGAAGTTCACTTCTAGTAAAAGAATTGTATCCAGTAACGTGTACGGCTGTCATAAAATAGAATGTGATCAAGTATTGAAAACACAACAATCTTGCTCTCAGATAAACATTCTAGAAATTGAATTATAACTTGGTTCTTGTGGATCAGCATTTTCTTCACCAAGACATCATTGCTACCTTATCTACTGAATCATCATCCAAATAAAACATTAAGGAACAAGGTTATGAGGCATTCGGAGCAAATTTAAGGTTGTGCCTTTGATGGTTAAAGATAATAAATTCAAGTGTAGATAATTCTCTTCCCTTCAATTATCAGAGTTGAAATTAATATGATTAATTTGATTTTCTTTCTAATGAACTAAAGGTGGTGCTTGATACCATGACTTATTGAATCTCCAAAATCATTTTGGGCAAAAATTTGTCCAAAATTGATAAGCGAAGAGAATGTTTTTTCTTTATAGTAAAAATAATGCCATTTCTATGTTTATTTAGACAAAATCGAATAGATAATATCTAATCATTTTTTAGAGTTATAAATCATTTAGCAAACTTCTCTAGACATTTATTTCAAATGAAGATTTACAGAAGACAAAGGCAGGGACTAGGCACTTGTTATCAAATGTGATTCTATTTATCGTATTTCCATGCAACGCTTAAGTTTCAGGAATAAGTTAATTCTATGTCTCACAGTGTACAAAAATACACTGAGACACGAAGTTCCCTGACTCGTCTGCAGTGACATTATCTTTTCTTGGATGCACTATTCTAAATAGCTCTTTAAGATTCTATTAGCTTAGTTACTTCTTGAGAGTTTATTTCTATAGAAGTGGAACTACACGCTAAATTATGGAATTTTAGCACATTTTAAAGCCTATTTAACAGTTGTAAATTGCTTAGAGATAACCTTTAACAGAAAGGGAAATTACAGACGAAATTATTAAATTTTAGCACATTTATGCAAAGGCTATTTAGTGTTCTTTATCTGATCACAAATAATTATTTAATTATTTACTTGTCATTGTCGGCTATAATCTAGATGTCCAAAGCCTGTAAACAAAAAATCTGTTTGGTTTACTTGTGATTCCTTTCTATTATATCTCTGCATGCATAGCACCTGTGTGCATTTTTTGGGATGTGCAGAACCCTGATTTGTGTCTACAAGAACCATTTTTCAGGTTGCAAGCCAAGAAACATATGGAACACTGGGAGCTATTGTTAGAAGTCGAACTGGCTCTCGTCAGGTTGGCTTTCTGACCAACCGCCATGTAGCAGTAGATTTAGATTACCCAAACCAGAAGATGTTTCACCCATTGCCACCAAACCTTGGCCCGGGTGTCTATTTAGGTGCTGTTGAGAGGGCTACATCATTCATCACTGATGATCTGTGGTACGGCATTTTTGCTGGCATGAATCCAGGTTATCTCAATAAACTTTATACTGCCACCATTGACATATTAATTTTATGGTGCATGTTCTTGAAATATTAATATAACTGTGTTGCCATCAAACAGAGACATTTGTACGAGCAGATGGGGCATTTATCCCTTTTGCAGATAGCTTTGATATTTCCAAAGTCACGACTACAGTGAAAGGTGTTGGAGACATGGGTGAAGTCATGTGTGTGGACCTGCAAGCTCCTATTGGAAGTCTCATTGGCAAACAGGTGGTGAAGGTGGGGAGAAGTTCTGGCTTAACAAGAGGAACTGTAATGGCTTATGCACTCGAATACAACGATGAAAAAGGCATCTGCTTCTTTACAGACTTCCTTGTTGTAGGAGAAAATAAACAAGCATTTGATCTTGAAGGTGATAGTGGAAGTCTTATACTAATTACAGGGGAAAATGGCGAGAAGCCTAGGCCAGTTGGAATTATATGGGGAGGCACAGCAAATCGTGGGCGACTGAAGCTCAAGAATGGATCTGGTCCTGAAAACTGGACAAGTGGAGTTGATCTTGGCCGTCTGCTTGACTTACTTCAGCTTGACCTGATCACCAGTGCAGATGCCCTTAGAGGTATGAACTTGTGTTTTGATTCTGATTTTCCACTATTGTCACTTTCTTCACATCATGATGTGTGGAGGGAAATTGCAATGCTATTGTCAGTTTCTTTATCCTTTTACTGTTTTGTTTGTGAGAGAGAAGGTTGTTTAAAGCAGAAAAAGGTGTTGGATTCTTGTAAGATTGAATCTGAGTATGGTTTCTTGTAAGATTGAATCTGAGTATGGTTTCTTGACATATGTGCATTTTTAGTAAGATTTATTTGGATATGGTTAAAAGTGAAGTAACTTATATACTAGTAAGCTGCTTAGTTGGATTAATATTCCAGACTAAGTATAATCTCGATAGCTTTGTACTTGATATGGATGACCATGAAAGGTCAAGATGCAAGATTGAATGTTTTTCTAGTAGCTATAAGAGGAATAAATTAGATTTTAGTAAGAAATTTAGTTGGATTACCATCCCAGATTAAGTATTAAGTATAATCTTGATAACATTGTAACTAGATACAGATGATCGTGAAAGCTCAAAATTCAAATGTATTTCAAAGAGCTGTCTCCATATTGAACGTCTTTCTGGGGATTTGTAGTTAGTTTTGTTTCTCTGTTGTCCGATGGATTGCCAATTAACGAAACAATTTTTGTAATGATTTTAATGCATAATTTTAACTACATACTTTCATTCATGTTAAATAATGCTGCCATTAGCGTTCTCTGGCAATTTTCATACCGATTAGAGTAAATTATCCATGTGAGGAAAAAACGAGATAATGTTCTTGAATCCAGAGTTTCATATATTGTGAAATTTAACAAATCTTTAGAGCTATAGTCTGTCCTCTCACATTGTTTATTGCTTATTTATATTTTGCAGAAGCTGTTGAGGAGCAGAGGCGATGGACATCATCGGGACCCATTGATTCCACTGTTGGGGAGTCCTCACCAAGAGGATACAGAATTGGTCCCTTACCTTTAGCTGAAAAGGAGAAAGTAGAAGAGGCAAGCCAGCCTATACAATACGATGACGTGTCAAATTTCCATATGCAGCATTTGTCTCTCCAAAGTGGAGTTGAAACTAATCCAATTTTTAGGCAGGAGGTACCCACAAGGTTGGCCGAGACTTCGACAAGCGTGGAACACCAATTTATGAAAGACTTTCGCATGTCACTTGGGAATCCAGAGCAGAGTAGACATCCAGAGTCAGAGAATTTATCAGCACTTAGAGATGGGAAAGATGGGTCCAGCGAGGACATTTCTATTGGTTTGCATTTATATGACAGAGAGTCTAAAAAGAGGCGACCAAATTCATAATTTGTTGGTGAGGTTAGAATTTAATATATGTACAAACGACCCAAGTGAAGTTTTGCCTGTGCTGGCATTCAAATGGCAAAGCCAAAGAGAAATTATGTAGCACTCACCATTATTGTTTAATATAGTAACATAAACTGATTTTTTACTGTTTATACCTTTGCCATTGTTGTCAGTCCTCTGTTTCTAACATCCTATGCATTATGCTTTAATTTTTCCTCCCTGGACTTCTTTGCTATTGAATCATTTTCTTCTATTATCTTAAATCTACAAGTTGGGAAATGTATGTTTCTGAAGTTCCATTTAATATGGGCTAAGTGCATTGTGCCCTCTCAGGCCGCAGGTGGCTTGTGTGGGAGTTTTTTGGTCATTTGCTGTAGTTTGAAGTGTGGTATGATTGAAGACGAGGGAACAGTTATTCACTAATCCTTCGCATGCTTCCAATGTATTGGCAATAAATGCATTTTAAAGATGTGGGTTCAGTGACCTTTACATGAGAAAGACCATCCCAGCTGCTTAGTCTAGGTGTTGTTTATTTGCTTAAATTATCTTCAAATTATTGCAGTCATGCACAATTGCTTTAGGTTGGTAACTATTAGTCTCATGTAAGAATCATATCTTTGTGAGAAGGGTTTCTGTTATGCAATCTCTCATCAGGGTGAGAATGGTTGAAGAACTTTTCCCCATGGAAATCTTAACCATGTCAGAATGTTTAACCTTATGTAAGTGGTTATCTACGACTTGCTACATGCATAATGATCTTCCGTCAGTGCCAATTATTTTAGTTTAGTAGAGGTTATAGAAGTGGTCGTATTCATTGTATAGGTAGGTTTGTTTTATTATGACATTACCTGGAGAACTTACCTGTGTGCTTAATGAGCTTCATTCAATTTTAACTATTACTACAAACACTAATAATGAAATCCAGTTGGTTGTAATTTTTTTAGATTAGAAGAGACTGTAAAGGTGGTCTTATTCATTGTAAAGGCAGGTTTGTTTAATTGTAATATTACTTTGGAGGACGAACTTGCATGCTGAGCGAGCTTCTTTCAATTTTAGCTATTCTAGTGCGGCAAGACTTCAAACAATGGTCTCATTCATTCTTAAGGTAAGTTTGCTTTGTCATCTGGGATCTATATTTTCTCTAGAAGAATATATCAGTTGACCTACTTTCCTTCCAATTTCCCTATTTTCGTTGGACTACTCTCTTAAATTGCTTTCTGACAATCTACTTTTAATATATTTTTTATGTGGGGTTCTGAGTTGGCTATATTTCAATGGCATCAGAGCTTTGGTTTTATTACTGTGGATGATGATTAGAGATGCTTTCTTATAATGGAAACTTGGTTATATGTTGAAGAAGTAGAAAGCTTGAAGATCATGCTAAATTTGTAAGGTCCCCCGTTTTTCTGATATCTGAAGGGTCAAGTTTTTTACCCTCGTGTGTAATGAAGGGGTTCTATGCCTGCCAGGGCTGGTCCCGAGACCTTTGCCTGGGAATGCCCTTGTCGACCTGGCGAAAGGAACTGAAATGTCCATTGTTGATGGCAACAAAAGAATTGATAGAAAATGGAAGGGGTTAAATGCCCAAAACACGAGGATAAATCGGAATCTAAAAATAAGGGAATGAAAAGACAATTGTTTTTTCTTCCACAGATAAGTGGAAAGCTTCATTTGAAAGGAGGGCTATAGCCAAAAGGATATACAAACTTTCCCGATTTCCAGGTGGTACATTTGACAAAATGAAATTAGTCTTATAAATTGTATGATGATCATTTTTCTAGATTGCTTCCATTACAAGTCCATTTGGACTACTATCAAGAAAAGATTCTGAAAGCTTTATTTGAAAGGAGGGCTATAGCCGAAAGGATATACAAACTCTTTCCCAATTTTCAGTTGGTACATTGACAAAATGAAATTACTGTCTTATAATTGTATGATGGTCATTCCTCTAGATTGCTTCCGTTACAAGTCCGTTTGGACTACTATCAAGAAAAGATTCTGATTATGATAGAATACACTGCAATTATGCTCATCATGATAACTAAGTCCAAATCATTGCTTTTATATAAGTATTTTATCAGCAGAATCAAAAGATTTTCAAATGTCACACACGTTTAGGATTAATTTTAACCCACTGTCACCCACACTTTCACGGCTTACTGATCTGTAATTGCATAAAAAGGGATTGTCAACTAGTGAGTGTCTCAAGCAGATTTGTATGATGATCGGAGAGACCCGAAAAAAGATGAAAGTGAAATTCGGCTACAAGAAAATTACAAGTATTATATAATATGTTGGTGATATCGAAGTGGTGTCACTAAGTTTGTGTTAGCAAGTCGGTGTATGCATCTTATATCACCTACACTGGGATGGGTCGTCGTTCTACTGTAAGTCTCTTTCTCATGATTATGAATCATGGTCGGGGATCTGAAGCGTCTAGTTAAAAATAGACAGTATTTTCAAAACTCTATAATCTAATTTTACTTATAACCCAAATGGACGTTTTTTATGAGCTTAAACAATTGCATAACTAGGCAATTGTACCCCCACCTTGATTGTATAAAAATCTTGATAGAAAAATTGAAGAATATTTGTTTTGGCCTTGTCAATGCGTAAGTCATTTTGGTGCTTTGTAGCAGTTGCTAAAAAATTGTCTGAGAAGAGACATGATCTGAAATATCAAAGTTATGGAAATTTTCAAAGCAGAATTCTTTTGAAATTCTCTTATGGTCATCTTTTTCCCATTACAGAACATGGCTCAAAATTACAGCAGCACTGCACAGGGGGTTACATGGTTCTCCCATGGTAGAATATCTTCCATTATATAAAAGAAATCAAATACAGTATGACAAATACCCTCTAACCTTAGATTGTATAATTTAAATTATCATCCAAAACCATTATGCATTCTACTCCTCGACAACCATGTACACACTGTCGTTGTAAGTCACCCCATTCGTTTACTAGGGGCACAAATAAACAAGATTAATGCATCAAAGCGGCAAACTATAATAATAATAATAATAATTTTGGTAATGTTCATATGCAGGAAAAAGGGTTAAAATCAGAAATCTCGAAGATTGAAGAGGAGATAGAAAGAAATGGCTATGATATTGAGACTCAGAATAAGGAAAAACAAATTTGCAAGTACTACACTGTCGCTGCAAAGGAAAAGAGCTTTTGTAGGCAAAAATCCAAAAAATATATGGCTCAAGAAAGGGGATATAAACATACACTTTTCCCACATGTTGACATTGAAACATAGAGCCCACAACTATATCAAGGAAATTTCAGATAATGAAGGCCAACTCATTTCTGATAGAGATTGAATCAATCAAGGGAGTATTAATTTTTTTTTTAAATTGTTAAAAAATGACTTCAGAAAAAACATTAAATATGAACAAGAATTTCTCCATGTTATTCCGAAATTGGTTAAACAAGAGGATAATGAAGCACTTATAGAGTTACTCCCAATGAAGACCTCAAATTTGTAATTTCAAAAATGAATCCAGACAAAGCTCTTAGATCGGATGGTTTTCTTATAGTTTTTTTTCAAAAAATTTGGGACATCATAGGAGATGATGTGGTTGAAGTGATCAATGAATTCATTAATTCAGCCCAAATGTTAAAAGAATATAATCATACTTTCTTTGTTTTAATTCCTAAGGAGGGAGCGGTGAATTTCTCGGATTTTCGTCATATTAGCGTATGTAACTTCATTTTCAAAATCATCATTAAGTTGTTCTCTATAAGGTTGCAGCGAATAATGGAATGATTATTGAGGCCTAGCAAGGGGGCTTTGTCTCAGGGAGGCAAATTCAAGACAAAATTATTGTTGTTCATGAATCAATGCACTTCATGGATAAGAGTAACAGTCCCAGAATGATTTTCAAACTTGATATGGCCAAGACGTATGACAGAGTTGATTGGAACTTTTTAAATAGAGTCATGAACCAATTTGGCTTTCAAGATAAATTCAGGGAAATTATCAAATCTCACATATACTCATGTATGTTTTTGGTGCTTGTGAATGGAGTTGTTCAAGATTTTTTTCAAGAGCAGTAAGGGAGTGGGACAAGGGGGATCCTCTATCCCCTTTCCTGTTCATTATTATGGTAGAATCTTTGAGCAGATTTATCTCAAAAGCAGTGGCTTCAGTTGAGCTGAAAAGCTTCAAACTAGCCGAGGCATCTATTCAAAAAGCAAGGGTGTTAAAAAAAATTCTTGTTACATATGAACATGCTTCAAATCAGAAAGTAAACTTTGATAAGAGTTTTGTGTATTTTTTTAACACTTCTTTAACTAGAGAAAATAGAATTGCTCAATTATTAGGCTGCGAAATAAAACATACACCTACTTAACTAGGCATGCCTCTTTTTAGCAAACAATTTTCAATTTTTGCTTGGAATCCGTTATTGAAAAGATTCTAAAGAAAGTTAGCTAGGTGGAAAGGTAAACTACTCTCTCAGGGGGGCAAGCTTTTGCTAATCAAAAGTATGTTTTAGAGTCCCCCGGTTTACCTTCTTTCTCTTTTCAGTCTTCCAAAGAGTATTGAAGATAAACTCATCAAAATTCAAATGAATTTCCTTTGGACAGGGTCAGAAGAGAGGAAAAGATTCCATTTTATAGTCTGGGATAAAATTTGTAATTCAAAAAGATATGAAGGTCTAAGATTACAGAAATTACATTGGATGAACAAAGTGCTCATCTCTAAGTTTGTATGGAGATTTATTAAAAGAAAAAATACTTGAGCTAACATTTTGAGATTCAAATATTTAGAAAGCAAAAATCCAATGTGCATTTTTTAAGATGATCAATTTGTTAGAGGTTCACATTTTCCGAATTCCCTGATTTCTAACAAGGATTTGATATCCTCTGGCTCAAAATGGTAGATTGGTAATAGTATGCAGGACGATTTTTAAAAATATTATTGGATTTTAGATCAGCGTCTTATTCAATTAGAACCTTGGCAACGTATTCAAGAGCACATCCAAAACAAATATGGTAGTAAAGTCCATGAATATTGACAGGTTATTGAAGGTGTTAAAAGCTAAAAATCTTTGAATATCAAAAATTTGAATCAAGAGGATAATATCATTGTGCCTAATTTGAATAATTTATTAAGAAATTTTCACTTGTCAGCGATCAACAATGAAACCTACTGGTTTGGAAGGACTCTTTTGATGGTCAATATCAAGTGAAAGTTGGCTATAATTTGTTGGTTCAGGACCTAGGTAATATGACTAATTGAGATAGGATTTGGGATAAATATTTGATTCCTAAAATCAATTTTTTTCTATGGGTGGCAATCCAAAACAAAATCTTAACCATAGATAATTTTAAAAAAAAGAGGTTTCTTCTTGATTATCAGATGCACCATGTGTGAAAATGATAATAAAACTGCTTTTCATTTGCTTGTGGGCTGTCCCTACACCCATGAAGTTTGGAGCTTCTTTTTTCTCAAATTCAATGTTATTAGGGTGTTTGTTAGTCCTCTGTTGGAGTTGTGGCAGGTCTAAGAGAGCCTTTTTCAGAATGTCCTTAAAAAAATATGGAAGCTTACATTCCCACACATCATTTGGGGTATATGGGGAGAAAGTAACAAAATACTTTTTAGAAATATGAAATGCTCCAATAAAATTCTTTCCAAAAGGATTTATGAGTCTGTTATTGAAAATTTCAATATAGTGCCTAATGAAAAAGGCAAAAGTTTATTAACTTTTGAACATCAACCAACTCTTAATTGACAAATTGACCCTGTTGGTCTTAGAAAGAGTAATCTTAGGATAGAATTAGAAGAAGAACTAAATGAAAACCTCTGCCTTTGGACTATTTAAAACTTAATTTTGATAGAGCTTCCAAAAGGAACACAGGGCCAACAGGAGGAGGAGGTATATTAAAGGATTATCAAGGAAAGTTTGTGGCGGCCTATGCAAGAGACATGGGAATTAAGTCTAAGCATTGGGCAAAAGCCCTTGCCGCTTTGTGGGGCTTAAAGTTGGCTCAACAACTTAGAGTTCAATGTCTCATTATAGAGGGGGATTCATTAAATATAGCGAATTGTTTTTCAAGAAAAAATTATGTTAGTTGGTCAATCAAACAAGTGGTGGATGAAGTTCTCTCAATTTTGGATTCTAGGCAACATGTGGTTATCCAACATGTGTATCGAGAAATAAATAAGACAACAGACTGGTTCACAAATAGGGGTGTGGTTTCTTTAAGATTGACTAATTGGATTGCTACAGATGATCTTCCTTTGGACATTGGTTAGGGGATTAAGGAGGAAACAGTTTGTAATGAATATAACGCTTGATTATGTGGGGGTCTTCCTCACGCGTTGTTATAAAGCCTTTTGGAGCTTTATAACTTTAGCTCCTTGGCTTAGTATTTATTTGATTAAGTTCTATGTATATTTCCCCTTCATTGCTTTTAAAGAAAAACTTATAGAATCGGGAAACACAAAACAAAGACGTAGTTCTTCTAGTAAAGAAAGCAAGAAGGTTGATTTGGGATATTTTTGACAATCTGTCACTTGCTTTTGGGAGAGACCAAAATTCAGAGGTCAATCTATTAAGGATACAATGGGATTGCTTAATAGGATTGAGCCCAAAATCCCTGAAGAAGTCAAAAACAATGAGGAGATTTGGGAGGCTCTGCAGACAGGGGGTTTCGCAAGGTTTGTGGAAATAATTGAAGGCCATGATAGACATACCTCGCCTCTAATAATGAACTGTTGGGAAGACAAAACCCTTAATATCAATGGGGTTTTGCTAGAGGTTATAGAAAAGTTGATAGCACATCTCACATGATTGGAGCTGGAGGTAACCAAAATATATAAAACGGGCAGAGACTACAAAAAAAAGAAGAATTTCCTACTGGAGGGTGAATCCCTAGAGATGCTTCATAATGGGTTTGATCAAAAAAAAATTCCAAGGCCGTTTGGAGAAGTAACATTTCATTTGATGTAATACATTACCCTTGAAGGTAGGTTCAACGTGGTTTGTTAGTCTCTTTTCATATTTTTAAATACTTATAAGCATGCAATCCCCATGAGCCTTCCTTTCTACATTCTGCTCTCGTTAGAGTCCTCCATTGTGAAATGCAAAAAGGACAAATATTCTACACCCAGACATGAAAGAGTTATCTTTCTCATTCATAAGTACTTTAAGGGACTGACTTAGATCACTCTTGAAATTCTTAATTCTCAGAATAAAAAAGATGATGAAAACCCTGTGAACATCAAAAAAGTTAAGAAAATATGGATTAAATATCTTGGTAATGTCTCCTCCAAGGATAAATATGTCAATGCTACTAAGAATACTACTAAAACACAAGAAAGTAGTATTAAAACTCGTTTGAGAAGTGCGGCCAAGGAGCCACCTATTTCTAATAAGATTTCAGGTAGAAATGGTAAAATAAGGCACACTATAGGGGATTCTATCTTGGTTGAGAAAGAGACGGTTGGCAAAGAGGATGTTAACAATCAAAAGGAATTGGAAATGGCGAACATGGCTACCTCGTCCAAGAAAATAGATTCAGAGAAAAGGAAGATAAGGGAAGATCCCAAGGAGAAAGTCAATGACTCTTCAAGGAAGCAGCCCCAGGACCTGAACAAAGATTTCAACACTTTAATTGGATTTTTGAAAGGGAAACAAAACACTGATAAGTTGAAAGAGGAACTTGACTTACAAAAATCCATTATGTGATGGTTCATGAGGGAAATGACTGATCTTAAAGAGAAAGTCAAAAATTTGCAGCAGAAGAATGAAAGCTTGGCACAAAACAAGCTTGACAAGGATCTTAATAGTCAAATTCAAGGTCTTCAAGAGAGGGTTAGTATGCTTGAGAATAAAAATAAAAAGCTCAAAAACAACATTAACTTTCTAGTGAATTGTAGCAAGGCAATTATGTATGAGAGGATACAAAATGTGAAAAACCTAAGATCTCATTTGGGAGATCTATTTGAGACTAAGACATAAATTAAAGGTAGAAGTAAACAAGTTCAGTGTAGTGAGTATCACAAAGATGTTGATAAATAAAAGCTTCTCCTCCAAATCAATTCAAACCTAAAAATAATAAAGAGCTGATGGAAAGACATTTCAGGCAATTTAGACATGCAGTAGGTTTCAGGTTCTCTTTTAACTGTTTTTTGCTCTTGACTTATCCTTGGATATTTTTAGGATGTATTTAGGCAGTTTTGTAGCTACCTCTAATTTCGTTTGTTTTTCTCTCTTGATGACTCTAGTGGTCTTTTGGCTTCTTTTTGTTTGTACTTCTCATAGGGTTTGGGGACCCTAGCCAAAAAAACCTCCCCTTTTACCTTAATAATAATAATAATAATAATAATAATAATAATAATAATAATAATAATATATTGAAAATGTTTACCATTACAACAGTGGCCTATACCACGGAAACCAAAAAGTCAGAACAAGAAGAAAAACATTAAAAAAAATAGTTACAATTCACAAATTATTGTCGATCCAAATGATCAAACTTTAGATAAATGTTGCTCTCAAGGTTACCAATTTCTTTCGCTTTCATTCTGATCCCCTAATTCCCCCCCGTACACCCCCTCTCGCCCCGCCGCCCCGCCCCACCCCCGCTCCTTCTTACCTAAATTGGGAAACATTATGAAAACCTAAAGAAACCTATGTATATTTTGGGACATACATTAAACCAAAGAATAATCGAACTAACTTGATATTTGTTAGGCTATAGATATCAAAAACATCAAACCTCACCAATAGCATGCAATCTAACGTTGTGTGATGTGTCTAAACGTAAACTTGTGTTGCCTCAATAAATGCTCTAATAATTGTTTGATTTCCTTTAGAATGCTTGTAAGTGCTCAATAGATTCATGTGAACAATAAAAAATAGTTTATAGATTTTCTTCCTTACAAATGAAGTGCAATGCTTGCATATTTAAAGACAATTGAATTACAATTAGCACTGCCATTGCCATGCTAATTGACAAAAAAAATGATTAAAAATGGAAAAAATGAGGCCATAAAAACAAATGCATCCTGACCAAAAGGGGCCACTTGAAGCCCCAGGAGCATCCCCAATGCTCTAGAGTGGAGCATTAGGGACACTCCAAACACATTGTTAGAAACACTTAGAGAGAAGAGAGAATGGGGGAGAGACACTATGACACAATGTGATTTACACCACTATTTAGGTTGGAGCCGCATAAAAAATTGATCTTTTTGAGCATTTTGTGGCAAGATAATTTGTAGTTTCAAAGGTGATGCGAAGTCAACAAGACTAAGCATTTTTAGTTTTATCAACTTCGCATTGGGGTAACATCACAAAAAGTCGCTGCAAAATTATGTACCTTCAGTAACACACAAAGTTAAAATATTAAAAAATAATTAACATAAAATTTTAAAAACTCATTGTCGGTCACTTCTGTGTCAACTTTTACAAATAATCATAATTTTCATTTTGGGCAATTTTTGTGTGGTTCTTTGTAGAGAGGTTCAATTGAAGGAGGCACTGCACATTCTACATACAACACACAACTACCCTATAAATTCTTCTACATATCTTTAACAATTATAGACTTGCAATTCAAAGAAAGCCATGTTAGATAAGAGATCAATATCCTCATGGGAATTGGGAGGGGAATTTTTTCAATCCAAACTGCACACCACTCTATCTACAAACAATCTTCCTGCAAACATCTGCCAATCAATACCTTCCTATTGCATTTGACACCTTTATCATGCATGCGATTGATCCTCTTGAAAAAATCCATGAATGGAAAGGGGAATTTGTCAATCCAAGATGATCTACAAATTTTATCTATTAATCACACTATAACATACATCTTCTATTTGCTTACATGCAAACCATAAAAACTCACTCAAACTAAGAAAATCTCCCTCCCCCACAAAAAATGAAATGAAAAATAGAACAATAAATAGAAATGCACATTTCCAATGCCAATGACATCCACCACTAACATCAATGTCAATCTTGTAGCATTATGTAGAGAGTGTTAGTTGAAAGAGGTGTTACATTCTACTTACTACAAACAACCCCATTACAGACCTACATTTAGAAGATTAGATGGTTGCACAAAATGACTTGGTGATGATTGGAGGAAGTGCACAAAATTTCCAATTTGACTCAGCCATGCTTGTAAATCCATGCCACTCCTCATCCATCCTTCATTGTTTGCATCCGCCTATCAGTCTTCTCCTTAGCCCTTTGCATTCAAACCCCACCATCAGGGTATGCACAAAATGACCTAGTGATGATTAGAGGTGTGCACAAAATTTCCAATCTGACTCGACCATGCTTGTAAATCCATGCCACTATTCATCCATCCTTCATCCTTTGCATCTACTGATCAATCTTTTCCTTATCCCTTTACATTCAAACCCCACCATCAAAACCCTTGTCACTCCACCTCACATTTCAATATTTTTTTATAAATGCCAATGTTTTATGTTAAATGCTAGGTCATGTTAGGTTGTAGGTTGGTCATGTTAGGTTGGAGCCATTAGATTGTGGCTTATCAACAACCACTAATGTTTAATTTCATTCTATTTTTAAATGAGGATAATTAAATTAATTTAATATTTTTCCTTTTTAGGGTGATTTACAATCCAAACATTATTTGCATCAGTTTTGTTTCACATTTGCATTCATATAAGGATACGCGAAGCAAAAAAATAAAATCATTGGTGATGTTATTCTTACCCAAAAGACACCTTTAATTGCACCATATATAATAATGAGAGAAGATGGGGAGACACAACAACCTAGAAAATACATCAATAATGCCTAATTTTGACCAATGATTGACAAGTACAAAAACTTTCTAAAATCATACAATTTAACAACTAATGAATGCATAGGTGACTTTTTTAGGTGTCTACATTTTCCCCAACGTCTTTAATATGTGTGCATGCATATCGAAGTAGAAAAAAGGTAATGGTATGGATACACAAATTTATGTGCATGGAGCTTCAATATAAAATTCAATGTACTTGAGAATTTGCAAAATCATTCTTTCTTTTCCTACATGCATGGGTGAGTGCCGAATAATAATAGTCTGTTGAAATCTAAGAAAATAGAAAAAAACATAATTTCTAGTGGGAAATGGAATGGAGCTCAAAATATTATCATATTTGGGCCTCCACACCAATCTAAAGCCCTGAACAAGATTTTGAGTTCAAGTTTTTAATAATATTTTGGATAAAAGCTAGCTAAAATTATGAGTAATACTCTAAATAAAATTGGATAGAACACTAACTATGATCATAAATAAAGATGTAGTATCAATTTGAATTGGAGTTAGAAACCTTTATCAGATATGGGCCTCCACCTATGAATAAAATCTAAATCACTGAAAATTTGAGGTAGACACCCTATTAATCACAAGCCTTCAAATCTGTTATGCTAAATATGTTAATGCACACACCCTAACGACATGTATTTGAGTGTGATGAGTGGAATTTATGTCCCTATTTTGAGATTTGATATAAACTTGTGAAGCTCACATTTCAAAAGAAAGGTATTAGACAAACCACATATAAGATCAGATATGAAATCAATAGTGTGTAACATATAAAAATATAACCTTGGAAGCATGTATGTTTTCAATAAGTTGCTCCATATTGTCCTATGATATGAGCAATGTAATATAAATAAAAATATGGCCCACATGGGCTCAAATATAATAAATATAACATTATCATCATAAAATATAACAATGTAAAACATGAGTATAAGATTTTGCCCCTAATGGATGCACGATATGAATCATGGCAACCTAGGAAAACAATGAAAATAGTTTGCAAGATATAGATCATGACAACATCCAAAACACTGAGTACGATAATAAATCAATCATAGTAGAAGACATGTTAGATATGTGACCAAACACAAAGCAAACACTTCATACTCCGGAGTCACACCAAGCAAGTAGAAGGCACATAAAATAGTAAAGACACATCAAACACAACAGGTGCATTGAACACATGGTAGAATGTTAAATACATGGTGAGCATATGAAACACATTTAAGGCACAAAAATCATGATAAAAAAACATGTAAAATATATGACAAGACACAAAGTAGTCACTTTAAGCAGGAGGATAACAAGCATACGATGCATTATGAAGGCATAATATGTACATCAAAGATATAAAAACCATAAAGCCATATAAAATATGTATAAGAGACATGAATATACAAATTAGGAGAAATCATCTCAAACAGAAAAAACACATTAGATAGTTGAAGACACACCAAACATATGAGAACACACCAGGCAATTGAAAACACATAAAGTAGATAAGGTATACTAAAATGTAGAGAATACATTCTAGGTGAATAAAACACTATATCATGTGAAATCATAGTAACATAAAAATAATTAATGAAAGAATAAGCTATATTTGAATAAGGAGATGCCCCATATTTTTGCAAAGTGAACATAGGATGTGCCCCCACCCGTGAAACTATAATCATAAATTTATAACATGTTGAGAAATAAACATGCCTCTACATCGATAATCTTATCAATACCATATATGAAAAATAAGTGAAATGATGACTCTATGTATGTATGTGCCACATTAACATGCAATGTGTATATCAATACATTCACAAGGTAGACAAAGTTTGAATTGAAGTATAAAAATAATAATTGACACAAAATCATTCATAGAATAACATTTCATTATATATAACAAGTGTTGGGGACACACAATCTACTATTATATTTCAGGTCAAAAATTCCTCCTTTGACCTTGGGCAAAAACCACTTAGGTAGACTTATAACATGTAAATTTTACAATTTTAAATTTAACTGTCAACTTAAAGACATATAACTTTGTAAGGAGTTCACATTGCATATGCAGTACTGAACTAATTTGAATAATTGAGCAAATTGACAAACTTTCTTGAAAGAAAATACACTTGCATGAAATTGAAATACTCTCGTAGATGTAAAAAACAAGAAACTAAGTCCCACATGCAAGAAAGTAAATACGGAAATTGAAATTCTTATCTAAGTTGGAAGCTTCCTACATAACATAATTGGAATAATGCTTTACCGAAATACAATTAAATGAAACATCTACACAACATAAAATAAGCTATATAATAGATGAGAAATCATACTATTGAATCCTAGTGAGTGGGGCCTGTCTCGATTGGACTTAGAGCTAGAATTAATTCATATTTAATGCAAAATTAACTCAAAACAAATAATATCTATTAATCTTTGATTTGTATCAATAAAAGAATTGTTGCAAGTTAGTTACAAATTAGATCACACTACTTTGTTCCTTATTCTTCTTGTGTTTCACAATCTATTCTTATCTAACTATCTTATGGTCTGCAACTTATGCTTAGACAAAGAGGTAAATGTATGATTATATATTCTCCAAATCAAGGGTGTTATAACCATAAGATCCTAACAAATGAAGGAACATAAAATACAAATAGGCACAAAACAATTAAGGATAAAACTGCCATTTAGATTTGAAGAACAACCAATTAATCGGTCTAACGAGAGCATAAAGAAATCCCAATAGTTTCACAACTTAACATATGAGTCCTTGTGCTCATGAGATACACTTGGATAATGTTAGAATAATTAATTAGATCATAGTTTAAATAAGTGTTGGTGATAATATTAAATGTAATAAATGATAGTGAAAAATTACATGTGCACATGTAGGTTAGTCACATGTCTCACCACGATTTGAAAATTCCACCATTAGTGTGACCAATAAGAAAAGGAGGGATAGATCTTGTTTTAGCTACATATACTCTCATCTTTATGTACTATTATTATTATGTTGAATATAAGAAATTATATTTTTTCTATCATTTGATATCAGAGCAGGAGCAAGAAGATCAAAGAGAATTGAGAATTTTATTGAGGAGCCTTAGGCACTCAAATTTATTGCAATTGAAAGGAGAACACACCATTTCTTTATTGCTTTCATATTTTTTTGTCCACATTTATATCTGCTTTGTTTACTTTGTTTGGAAGAGCTCCAAAGCATTCGAAAAATTACTTCAGAGGTTAGAAGTCATCAGAGGCATACAAAGGAGGAAATAAATCAATTCTAATTGCAAAAAGCACATAATTTCTTGTGTAAATATTTACAGCTAAATTGATCAAGAAATAGATCAAAGGAAGAGTGAGAAGAAAAGAAAGGGGAGCACCATGACAAATCCAATGGCAAAAAAGGAACTACAAGAAATATTTAAGAAAAGTTTGATTTCTCCCTACATGAATATATTATATTTAAGAGGTTTGAATCAATTGATGATCTATGCCACACATTAAAATATCGATAAGTCAAATTGATTGCAATGAACAAGTTACAGTATGGGTTCAATCCTCCAATCACTTCAGGTGCTAATTTTCCAAGTAAGTCAAATTTCAAATCAAAAGTGAATGATATAAGAATGATACAAAAGCAACAGTTAATGCAGTTTCATAGCCAAATAATCAACTTGTTCTCTCGGTGCCCCCAAGGAGGTAGTTTACACGCTTACTAGAACCTCCTCATAAGTTATTATAAAATTTCTTTAAGTGCAATCTCATATCTCTCCCTCTCACCAAAGAGATGAATATAATAAAGCCTCAACATAAGGGATTTAACAATAATGCCTATTGTGATTATTAGAGAAGGGAAAAACATTCAACGAACATATTCATTAGTTTATGCCATAAGATACAATATTGATATATGATAATACAATTGATGTGAACACATCTACAACTGATTCAAAATATAAATTAATAAGAATGCTCAGTTAAAGTTTATTGTGATCCTTTTCCAAATCATGCAACACAAGATACTTATACTAAGTTTAAAGTGTATATGACTTATAAGGCACATCCTTTTCTGACTTATTATACTTCCAAAACCTAGGAAGATTATTGGTGCACTTTACACTATACACATACCTACTATCACATTTGAGGAACATGAGGTTATTGATGATGAGTATTTTGGTGAGGCATTATTTGTACACACATATATTGATTCACATCCCATACACAGTGTCATGGTTGATAATGGTTCTAATGAAAATCTTTGTACCATGACACTCACTATTTTGGGGTATACAAAGGCATATTTGCAAGACACAACAAAAATAGTTAAGAGATTTGATGGATAGAAACAAAATCTTCCTAGAAGTATTATACTGCCACTCAAATTGGGTTCGACTATTATTGATACACTATTCTTAGTTATGCCAAGTACAAAAACATTTGACATGTTTTTAGGATGTCCTTGGATACACAAGTTGCACTTTGTATCATCTTCAGTGCACATATGTTTAAAACATATACATTGAAATAAGGTGGTCATAGTTATAGGTGTTCAATATGAATACCCTCTTCAATAGGAGATTACTCCTCCAGCCCCACCACCACTGCGATTATTTATATGACCTACTAAGGTTAATTCTACTTAGATAATTTAGAGGAAGATTGTGGATTTTCCTATATGCCCAATATTTGAGCACCCAGTACATTAAATAGTTATTTAGGATTCATGATGGGCATTACCTACTCCTACACATCCTACATTATTGATACATACTCCTTCACGTGTTCCAAAACAAATGTAAGCCCTTTTTTCTATTATGAATCAAACTCCACATAATACTCAAACTCATAGAGCTACACAATATGCACAGGGTTATATGATTGATGATGATAATGATGGATATGTCACAATATGAGATTATTCTTTAGACTCGAATATAAATACACATGTTACTATTCAATCATGATAGGTAACATTTGCCATGTTTGACATAGGACCTACATGTGACCCTCCCATTGATAGAATAATTGCTTAACATTACATATTTTCAAATAAAAAAATCTAAAAATAAAAAATTTAGAAAATACAAAAAATATATTAAAATATTAAAAAATAAAATAAAACAAGACCTATGCATGACGTGTATTGCTTGTTTACATGGTTGACTTATGCTTTATCATATATATTACATTATTTATCCAGTTTTTTCTATGCACACATGGACACACAGATGCAAGACATTCCTAGACCCATGAGCTACCTTCCTATAGTGGGGACAAGTTTTCATCGAGGGCATCTTGCTATTATAAATAAGTTTTATATTTTTATGACTATTTTCATTTGACCATATTGAGCTACTTTACATTGATTATACATGAATTTCTTTGACTCTTCTTACGTATATTGTTATTTCACTGGATATTATAGTTTTCTATATGTGATGTTTAAATACATGATTATGTAGATTAGCATCGCATGTTCCATGCATGTTTATTGATTTTGTTGTGTGTCAAATGATGAGATGCTTGATTTTTTATTTCATTGTGTGACTCTTTTTCTATGTGACATTTTCTTGTATATTGTGTGGCATTGAGCCTTGTGTGACATTTTCTTGTCTATTGTGTGGTCATAATTCTTATGTGACATTGAGTACTATTATGCGTGTTGTATTATGTGTGTAATGGCCATGACATCATGTGTCTCTTTTTTTAATGTGTGGATAAATTCAAGATTGTCTGTTGAGCTTGCTTGTGTCATGATTTATATCACACACTCATATTCTTGTTTGCAGTGCCATGATATATATCATGCAATTTTTTCATAGTTACTGTTTTGTTTATGGATGCTCATTGTCATGTTGACTATTCACTACATTTATTATTTCTATGCCTATATTGACATGAAACTTGTATGCCTTAGGATACAATGTTTCATATATAATCAAATGATATATTATTACTATGATGACATTCTCTCCACACATATTTTACACTACTTATATATTATCTACGTAACATGATATGTATAACTTCTTCTTTTGAGATGAGTTTTTTGCAAGTTACATCCCTCATGTCAAAAGAGGGGCATACATATTGGCTTGTCTTAAAGACTAAACGTTAATAATCAAATATTTCAGTTTGGCACATAAAATTAAAAAATTTAGGCACATAATATTTTAAAATGGTATAGGTTTACATAGATTATTATAGATGTTACTCAAATTTTGACATGTTTGACACATAATCAAGGGCATATGTGCATCATATCTAAGATATTTCACATGATTATGAGAGATATTTCACATATTACAATACTCACATTACTCACATTATCATATTGGGGGCATGTATGTGACGTATGTCCACATTTACACATTACAAGTCTCGGATTATCAAATTGGGAGCATATGCAAGGCATATGTTCACAATTTTATAGATATTATGACACTTTGACACAAATGCTATGACTAAGATTACATAGTTTATCAGATGGAATGGAAAATTATGTCATTCTCTATCTAGTATTGCTTAGATTTATTCAAATTTAAAAGCATATGCTCAGGTATTGCTTAGATTAAATCATAAATCTGTCTGTAATGGATGATTAAAAAACTTCAAATAAATATATCGAGTTGTGTGGGGTTGAATTTTTTACATCTAGGAATTTCTTGGATTTCTTGGAACCTATAGTGGATTCCACCTTTACGTAGATATAGTGAGTTGTATGGCATAGTCAACTCTAACCATGATTTTACTAATAATTCTCCAATGGGGCATGCTCACCTCATTTTCCATTGTCTCCAGAAGACATCCTAGCTTGTGTACATACAAGTGTATTCATTCCTTGATATTCCATTTCAAATAAGCTCAATGTTGTTATTTTTAGATTTCATAAATTACGAGTAAACATTGATTTCTACCAGTTTCATTGTAGGTTGCATGTAACAAAACACAACACTCAGTACATAATTGGGCAACACCTATCACAGTTATCTCGGCTATCACTTTCTATCATTTTACTCTAGAAATTTCATTATTAGAATAAAAGGGGATAAATTTAGACACTCATATTTGGTATCAAACACTTGATAATGTGTAATTTGACCAATATTTACTATACTTGACTTATGCACACACACACAACTCTTATGCGCCATTCTTCCTATCTAGTCATTCATATATGGGCTTGACCTTCCAAATTAGCATTACTACTTCATAGGATTTTTCCAATCTCTGCTTAAACTAATATATATCATTCTTAAATTATCTCGATGATCTCATATCACAGTTCATGTCTCTTAGACAAATCCATGCTCCTCAGATAATGTCATTATGGCAGACCTATCCACAAGGGTCAGATCTATTCGCCACCCTTTAACGATAATTTTTAAAATTTTAAATTGTTCATATGGGTTGGCATATATTTTTCACATATCAGTTTGAAGAAATTACCAAAAGAGTCGGCTATATAAGCATATCAAGTCTAAGTCTAAATCTATCTAGCACTTATCTAACAAGGCACTATAAATCACCTTGCACCCTGAGAAAAATTACCCTAAGATTCCCAAATCTAAAGTCCCTCGATAAGAGAAAAACTTGACAAAGTCTAAATATTAGTTACTAGGACAAATCCCAGGTTTTCAAGTGCTAAAAGCCATACATAAAATTGCATTGCATGCTAGTATTACACAAGTTGCACATGCTCAGCTAGGTGGGATAACTACATTTAGTTTGATCTCTCTCTTTGGAGTATTGGATACATTTGACTTCTCTCTTTGGAGTATTGGATACGTAGGCAACACTTAGTCAACATATCCCTTTCACATGTTGTCCCCCCATCACAATGATTTTGTTTTATAGTGCAAAGAGCTAGGGTTTTAAAAGCAAAGAGAAAGAAAATAAAGTTGTTTGCACTTGATCGAAGGAATTTAAATATATAGAAACCCTTCACAGATATAGGGAAATCTTTTAAAATTGTTCTAGAATCGTCACAGTTAGCGCAAATAATCCTACACTCCAATAGATAGTTTAACATTGCTTAGGCATCTAGGGAAGCGTGAACTTGTCCCCTAGATAGAACTCTTTTCTTTTTAGATTTGAGCCTCTCAAGCCCATTCCATTTCATTTTAAACAAGTGTATCACTACCGTATACCTGCATGCATCATACACAAGCTAAGTACTTAACCTTATACTGTATTTCCAAAAATAGTAAGTTACTATATTTTGTCTAGTTGCACTCATATTTGTTTAGTCATTGTATATATTAAGTAGTCTGACTTACCTATAATTTTATGCTATTAGAGTTGCATAAATCCAAAAATATATAATACAATTGCGTAAGCTTAGAATCAAGCTTAGCCTCCGATATATGGTTAAGACTCACTTCTGTATCATAACATTAGAGATGAACTCTTGAATACACAAGATAGAGGGCATATCAGAGGTAAGAAGCTTATACTTTCTTTGCAAGATGGGCCATGTAATTTAATCTCATGAAGAAATAAGATCACAAACAATATGAACTCCTTTTTTGAAGAGCTTATGAACTTTAATTTTTTGGAGTTTTTCGATGATGAGAGACCCCCAAAAATTATGGTTCTTAAAAGAGAGATCAGATTTAAACCTATCTTAATCTAATTTAAAAACAGTTTAATTGACTTACAAAGTTTTCACATATTGTGAAGAATAAATTAACCTTCAGTTTTAGCGATAACATTATAGTCCACTTTAATACTTATTACCTATTTTGTTTGAAGTATAGAAATTAGCAAAACCAATTAATTTTTTTAAATATAATTTAATAATTTGATTGTGTCCTAACACTACTTAAATCCAAATCTTCACACCTAATATTACCAATAATTTTTAAAAATTACTTTATATATAAAACAACTTATTCACTATAACAAAGCGATAAGAGGTAAATTGGCTTTCCAAAGAATAGCTGCTGTAGCCCCTCCATGGACCCTTAAATGTAATCTCATTATCCTTTCTGCAAGCAGGGGCGGCATGAAACCACAAGGAAGATCTGCTTCTTCTTCATTTCATTCCTCTGAATATGCATTGCCATCTAACCAAACCAACATCATCATTTACCTTCTCATTTCCTTCTGCCATGGGAGCTTTTCACCTATCCAAATCCCTCGTATCCAAATACAAATGCTCAAATGAGGGTACTTCCATTCTTCCTTCTATTTCTCTTATTCGCCCAATATCAAAATCCCCCATTAAACAAGAGCAGGAACAACAGCAGGAGCAACAGCAAGGGCAAGAGGAAGAGGAGGAGAATGAGTGTCAACTGAGGGAGAAACTATTATACCTGGAGAGTATAGGCGTGGATTCATACAGAATAGTGGGAGAAAATACCCAGATCTCAACTACCAGTTTACAGTCAATTGAGAGCGTGGTGAAGCTTTTGCAGAGCATGGGGATAGACAGAAATGATATTGGCAGACTTGTGGGAATGTGTCCGGAGGCCTTGACATTAACTCACCGTCAGTTGAGGGGCGTCTTTACGTTTCTGCTGAGGGAGGCCAGGGTACCTTTACGCCATATAAAAAGGTAAAAGTAAAGGCTAATTCTGGGGTCACAGCCAAGTTAGATCGAAAATTTCTTTTTCCTATTGATGGTTATATGGATGCTATATTTATGCACAGACGTTTACGAATGGGCCCATTTTGGGCACCCCCAATTGTTCGACTTGGTGACTTGAACTTGGGTCTTGCTTAACAAATTTTCATATAAGAAAAGTCTTCTTTTGAAAATAACTCTCTATATATTTTTTATATCTTAAATTTTTCTCATTTTGGGCATCTATATGGATACACAGAAATTTACAAACTGGCTCATTTTGGGTATCCCCAATTGTTCAACTTGGTGAATTGAACTTGGGTCTTCTTTAACCACAGGTTTACGAAGTTTCTCATTTTGAACATCTCTATAGCTTGAACTTGGGTTTCACTTATCCACAAGTTAGGTTTACAAATGGGCCCAATTCGAGCTCCCCAAGCATTGGAATTGAGGAATTGAACTTCAGTTTCGCTGCCTGACCAGTTTACAAAATGACCCCTTTTGGGTGGCCCTAAGCATTGGACTTGGGGAATCAATCTTGGGTGTCAGTTACCCACAAGTTTACAAATTGTCCTATTTTGGGCATCCCTAAGCATTGGACTTGGGGAATCGAACGTGGTTTTCACTTACCCACAAGTTTACAATTTGGCTCGCATGAGGGATCCCCAAGTGTTCAACTTGGGGAATTAAACTTGGGTTTTACTTATCCAGAAGTTTACAAATCAGCCTGTTTCGGGCATCCCCAAGCATTAGACTTGGGCAATTGAATTTCAGTTTACTGTTTCACATACCCACAAGTTTAAAAATTGGCTCAATTTTGGCATCCCCAAGTGTTCCAATTCGGGAAGCAAACTTGGGTTTCCCTTACCCACGAGCTTACAAAAAGGCCCATTTTGGGCATCCCTAGTGGTGTAAGTGGTCCACTTACATACTCTATTTTGTCCAAATCTGATCTAATTAAACCTTACTAGACTTCCATTTGTGGGTCTGATTTAATTTCTTGAGCTGGTTCTTTTATTACCCCAACAAGATAGTAGTAGATCATTCTATTTGAGAAAAAATCCCATCCATACACAAAACCATGCTTCACTAAGAAGTTCTTGACCATGATCTTTATATTCTTCCTCAAGAGATTTCAAACATGAAAATTCCTTAAGAACAACGTTTTCTTCTTATGGCTACTAAGCTCCACACAAAGCATTATAAGACAATTTGATTTGTTCAAGCATTCATATGTCTTTTACCCTTCCTTATATTTGTATCATCAAATACTGCTACAAGATTAATAATTCCTTCTTTGAAATCAAACACCACTTTTAAGCAAATAAACCTAAAGAGCTACTAGGCTTACAAGGCTTAATGAAATTTCTCAACTGAATTTTACTCAAATATTTCATACTTCTTGTCTTAGGAGAATTCATACATCCTAATTCATCACTTGCATTACAATTTTCAATCATCTAGACTTTCATTCACTTGAAATGCACAAAATGTTACCTTGCTGGATTTGAAAACTGCGTTTTCTTCCTTATAACTAACTGTATTTTCGCCATAATTCACTCAATACTTACCCAATCGACTCAAAATTAGATTCGTTGGATTCCTGACTTTAAGGCACCTCTGCCGTTCAATTTGTAGAATTTTTCATTGATTCATTTAAAAGATATAACCATTTTTCTAGTCGTGCCCTAGTTCAGCCCTGTCACAGCCTGAGAGCATTAATATTACTTTTTAAAAACTTATTACAATGTTTCAAAGTCTCTAAAGACTTGAATAAGGTCTGCCCGATTATTATGCATCCTTTCAACTCCTAAAATTCTCCCCAATCTTCTATAAACACTTCAAACATGATCATTTTCTTCATTCAAAACCCTGTGTTCTTTATTCTACAGGATGAGAGGATATCAAATGAAACTTTCAATTTTATAAAGGGTTTCAAAAACTCAAATAGACTTAAGAAGGTTTGTCTTGACTGGTTCTAACCTCCTTATGTTTGTCAAGTCTTCTTCTTAGCCTAGAGTAGGCTGAAATCATAACGATTCTTCCTCTCGGACCCTAATACGGTCTTAATGACTCATTTTAAGAACTAATGCATGAATCGAACATATCAAATCACCATTACTCACCTGATATAGACTGATTGCATCCCCGTAAATCCTTATGCTTTATAAACAACTGATAAATTTTCCAACACATCCTTTAAATCATCTCACTAGATCTCATTCAAGTCTGCAAATATGTTCTCAAGGCAACATCACATGAAAGTAATAAAGGGACATTATGGAAACATGACTTCAACACAAAATATCAAAGAAAATGAGCCAAACTTATAGAGAAACCATCTTATTTCTTTGATGCTTCAGATTTACATCAATAGCCCTTCATCACAAGATCACTATAGTATTTTACAAAGGCCTACAATCCTCAATAGGACCAAGACAAGGCCCAAAAATTACCACTCCTTAGCCTCTTAAATAGTTTTTATAGCTTCCTCTAACTCCTTCCTTCATGGCTTAAGCTTTATCACTTTGAAACTAAGTTTCTAAACTTAGTTCATTGGAACAATTCTTTCTCAACCATCTTCATCATGATCGCCTTCTATGTTGGCTTGTTTTTATTAGGCTTTAGGTTCCTTTTGCCCCAAGTAACTTGATCTTGTAATATTTACTATTGACTTATTCCTCCTTGGTGAGGAATATTTACAATAATTATTTTATATGAAGAATTCCTCTTAGTAATGACAGATGGAGTATTGCCTTTCAAGACCTAATACAAATGCACCTCTACTAAGACCTTAAACATAATCAATTCAATGCTAAGTCGTGCCTTACAATGCATTGTTATGATTTTCAAGATCACAAGACCATAAATGAATCTTTCTAATAGTCATGCACCTTTATAATAGGTGATGAATTTCTCCAAGAACATCAAAGACTCCTTATTAAAAATTTGAATTCGGTTTTGGAGGGAAAATCTAAACACCCCCTAATTGAGCTATTACAAACAACTTGAAGCCATGATAGGCTCCTTATTACCAAAAACACACTATATACACCCTAGTGGATGATGCTCCTTCATCACCTAGCATTGGGCTTGGAATAGATCATGGGTGTTGCTTACCTAAAAGTTTACAAATTGGCTTACATATTGGAATTCTGAGGAATCGAACTTGGGTTTTGCTTACCCACATGTTTACAAATTGGCCCATTTTGGACATCCCCAAATGTTGGATTTATGGAATTGAACGTGCTTCTCGCTTGTACAAATGAACCTACAAACTAATTGCCCTCTAGTCCTCTAGTTTCCCCACACCCCATATGGAAGTCCACAAGGGGATTTCATTCCATTACAACCCCCCAAACAAGAGATAGAGGTTGAACTCAAATGCAATGCTTTGCATTACCTCTGAACACTTTATATACAATGCAGAAGTTAGGTAGGGTCGGTAGACCAATATAACAACTACAGTAACTAATTACTAACTCTTTATATGTTTAATTGCAAGTTAGATATTCTAGATATTTCTAACATTTACCTTATTTGTTGTTCAAAATTGGTTCCCGTGTTTCAATCTGATGACCAAGTTTGGAATTATATCACGCAGGGCTATTTTCAGGCGCCCGAGGTTACTGGCCTGCAGTGTCAAGAAGCAGCTCCGGCCCACTTTGTATTTCTTGCAGAGGCTGGGAATTACTCAGGTGGATAAGTACTCATTTCTTCTGTCCTGCAGTGTCGAGGACAAATTTCTTCCTCGCTTGAACTTTATTCAAAGCCTGGGACTGTCCTATGATGATACGGTCAGTATGTTTGTGAGGTTTCCTGCAATGTTTAACTACAGTATTGATGACAATTTAAAACCGAAGTGCAATTATTTGATGGAGGACATGGGTAGGAATGTTGATGATTTGAAGAGGTTTCCTCAGTACTTTGCTTACAGTTTAGAGAAGAGGATAAAGCCTAGGCACAGGTTTCTACTTGAAAATGATATTCAACTTCCTTTGTCTGTTATGCTCAGAGCAAGTGATCCAATTTTTTATCAGCGAGTGAAAGACTTGCAAGATGGGTCTTTACACAGTGATAATTGTAATGAATTAGACCAGTTGTATTTGTATAACAGAAGGCTGTGGTTTGATCGATCGATTTAATGCCCAACAATGTTGGATGTTTTCTATTGTAAATAAATTCTATCTTATTCTAATTCTAGCTTACTTTTTTTAAGGGCAGAGGAATCCCCATGTTTAGGAACCTGACCCATATTTCATGTCGCATGCTTCATGAAGTTTTTATATTTTAAGGACATCTTTTATATTCTAGGAGAAACAAATCTATCTGCAGCTTCCAAATCTATTAGGATTGACACACTGTTGCCATGCAATTTATGTGGTTGGTGTTGCTCTCTGCTCTGCCTTATTGTTGTCTAGAGTTGTATAAATTTAACGGGGTTCTCTTTTCATGTCTCCCATTGTGGCTAGCTGATCTAGGGGTTAACTTCTCTTGCATAGTGGTCTTTACAATTGTAATAGCCTCCCAGAGGTTTTTTAATTTTCCATTCTTGGTGGTTTTCCGGTTTGGACACCTGTTGTTGGGGGTTAAAAGGGGCTTTGGTTGTTTGTGGTTGTTATTCTAATGTTTGTTTTGATTGTTGACTTAATTGGCTAGCCTTTGGCCTGGTTTGTTTTGATTTCTCTAAATTCATTCCTTTTGAAGAGCATGAACCGCTTGTTTATAAAGTATCATTGTGTTCTTAGTCTATTGTTACACTAATAAATCCATATTAGAACATAAAAAATCAGTTTTATTAGTACATTGGTATGATTAGATTGCAATCTTATCTAGATATGTACTAAGTATAATTGATATGATGTGTGGCAGCAGAACCTATTTTCCTTTGAGTTAGACGAGAATTTGCATAGTCCCTAATTGTTTCATTTACCATTACAATTCTGACATCACAGAGGACATTACTTGCATTCTGAATCGATATTGCATGCAAATGAGAAGTCCATTATAATCTCATGGTGTTGCAGTCCAGCCAAATGAACTATCATCATACAATATGGCAGACTTTCGAGTTGAAGTATGATCATGCAATATTACAGTGCAACTGATTGAATATGAGCATAAAATGTCTGCATTCCCCAGCCAATTAAATTAGTTATGGTTTCACTTAACACAATGATATTGAGTCTCCATAATACAACCATGCCATTGGATTAAGTTGCATTCAAGAAATTATGGGTAACAGTTGTATTTTTCCATACTCTGCCTGAGTGGGTTCCCATACATCATGATCCAAACAATCTTTGGGAAAGTTCTTGCAAGTACTCCAAGGGTCGATTAACACTTGGTGAGGAAGGTAAGAACTTACTTTTATGGTTATTTCCAAACCGTTTGCTTGCTATGTAATGATCGAGTTAACATTGCAACCTTGACCTGTCAAACTATGATAGCATTTATGATCAAGTACGGCTGGAGAGGAGGCTATGTCTTAAACTGTTGAAAGGTAGTTTATTGAGCAATACTCCAACATACACTAACTCTTGGTCCAGCTTGCTGTTCAGTAATCTTCTTGATTTTTGCATTAGACATCAAGAAATTTAAGGTAACGAGTTTGCAGTCCCCTTTGATTCCTGAGGAATGTCAAGATATCATTGGGGCTAAACCACCCTGAAATTTATCCACTTCTAATCAATGTAGACTATAGGACTGTACACTGTGTATTGGGACATGAACTCTTATGTCACAATGCCTTTTAAGCAATCAACAACATGCTTCTCCTTGAAGCAACATCACTTAGTGGTTGTGCAGTTGTGTACCAAGGAGACCCTTTTAAGTAAGGTTTCGGTTAGTAGAAGTAGCATAGCAATGTGTTTGTAAATGCTTTAGAGACACTAGGTGCTCGTGTGATTAATTTTTATATTTTCATGGGAGTATGTGCTGGTTGTAGGGTTCTAGCCTATGCCTCCAATAAGATGTTTAGGAGCTCATCTTGCACAGTTTTTCCTTTCAATCTACAGCCTAGAATTGCGAGAATTAATGTTGGTGGCAGGCTGTTGTGAGGAAGCCATAATGCAAGAACAGTGTATAACCGATAGGATATAGTCATAGTTACCTGGAGACATGGGGCTAGGGGTACTGGTACGTTGACAGGGATGCCATTCAAATCAGGATACGTGAGTAAATGAATTAAGGTATGGCTATATTGTATACAAATGTAGTCACTAGAAAATGTGGGTATGGGGACGGGTACGCGGTCTTCTTCCCTATACTGGAGTTTCCTGGTGAATATGGATATAATAGAACAGTCATATGTCCATGCTTAAGATGACGGGCACCACATTCTGTTTTAAGTCTCCCTGACACTTGGAAATGCAGAGTTGGCCTGCCATCTGGCCATCCTTACAACTTGTTAATGAGGCCTTAAACCTTTAATTTGCATACAGGCCATGTGAACTGGATTGGGAGGGTTAATACAGCCATAGCACCTAAAGACATTGATCTGGTAGGGTAAGGGAGATTGACAGTCAATCCAAACTAATCAATGAAATCAATGAGTCAGTAGATGCATGATATCATGGGTAGTTGTAATTAAAACTAGCAACATGAAAGTGTCTTCAACTCTTCCACAATTGCTATATTGTACAGTCAACATGTTTTACAACCAATATCCTGGGTACAGCCGGTTTGGATGATACACAGTCCAAATCTTGGATATCTAACCATTCAAGCCACCAGACAAACATTGATGCAAGTTATCTTTGGCAGAACTTCAGTGAGCAGTAGCATAACTAGGTAGAGAGAGTTGCTAGTATGGTCGAAGCGTTGCAATGGTTGGATTACCTGGAGGAGAAAACAAGGTGAATTGTTGCACACACCCAAGAAGTGGCAAGAAGAGTTGCATAAGCCTCTATGGTCAAAGTGTTGCAAAGGTTGGATGACTTGGAGGAGAAAACAAGTTACAAAATAAGACGAGCGAACCCTGGAGGGATAACAAATATTCGAGACACAATAGAATCTTGCAAAGATCAAATTGCAGTAAGAAACTAGGAGGTGAAGGCAGATAGAGAGATGCCTTGAGGTTGAAATCACAAATAAAGTTGGTTTCTTAAATGAGGAAGTATTTAGGATAAAATTCAGCTTCCTTTGATGAATTTATGAAACTACTGAGGGTGTTGCAGAAGAGGAGGAAACAATCTTATGTTTATCCAGAAGAGAGCAATGTGCTTGGAGGAAAGTGTGCAGTGGTAAAGCAGAAATTGATAAGGAAGAGAAGAAACTGAAAATAAGGAGAATTGAATACTCCCTTTAGGATTGATGACAAAGTGGAAGATAATCATGCAAATTGTTGTATGCATGAAGGTAAATACTAAAATTGAAACTGAGTCTGATTTGAAGCTGTAGCAGAGATTGCTTCCATGTGGCATGAAGACAAATGTGAGAGAGAAGAAGAAATGGGAATTGGAATTATTCCCTTGGAGCACATAGTAGATTTGCCATCACCTCTCGCTTGCCACTCAATATTAAATCTACATGAAAGGATAATCATTATGCACCATTAAAACAGTAACACAGAATATGGAGAGCATTAAATGTGTGAATAGAGCTAGAGGATAATGATAGGGGATGGAATAAAGATGGAAAGTTTAGAATAAAATACATAGTTTTATCATTAGTAGAGTTTCTATTTTCAAAGATTATTTTCGGAATTAAGATGTAAGCCCCTGTATATAAAAAGGATGGTATGTAATTGTGAAAGATTGTTAAGTGGTGTAATTATTCTTTCTTTGTAATGAAGAGTTCCGACTTGTTAAAATTCTTTGGGATATGTGCAAGTCTTTTCCTTGTGGCTATGTTGCTGATATGGATACAGGTACGAGAATCGGATACATGGATACAAGAATTTTTTTGGGGGCTTGGATACATTTTGGATACGACCGTACAAGAAACAATATATAAAATAAAAACTATAGACATATAAGCAAAATTAACCACATAATATGCATAGAGGAAACAAAATAAGTTAAATAACCACGAACATACTAATATTTCAATGCCAAATATCATAATATTTAATGGTCAAACTTAATATCAGCATATCCATTATTCTCTATATTCATATTCATATTCATATTCGTCTTTTTTTTTTTCCATCTTTGACTTCAATGTTTTCACCCAAAAAACATTGTTGAGCGATCTTAAGTTCTAGCAAAATTGTAGTGTCCGGCCTTATTTCAAAATTATAAAAATATTATAAAATATGATAAAATTAACAATTAAAAAATTATTAAAAAAAAAAAACTATGGTCATAGACTATATTACACTTTATAATCATACGACACACTTTGTTGTGGCAATGGAGTGTTAATGCCACGACAGTTCATTAATGAATTATCATGGCATTAACACTCTATTGCCATGGTAGAGTGCCATTCTATAGACAGTGATTCCCCCCAAGGGCCAAAGAAAAATAGAGAACGCACGTCGTGAACAATAATGCACAACATAAAAAATGGCGAAGGTAGAATCTAAACAACAGGGAAACACTACACAACATATTGATGATTTCCGTCTGCGAATCCCTGAAACCTCTTCACAATTGATGATTTTTTTGGTAAAGAAATGTATTTTTAGGATTTCTTAATGCAAAATTGAAAAAAAAAAAACTTTTTTTTTTCTGCAGGATATGGGATGGATACGAACAGGATACGCCCCTACCCCTCCAGATACACCCAGATACATCCAAGTGTATCCACAGGGGCAGGGACAATACTGCCCGTATCCTTGATGTATTCTTGTCGAATACATGGCATACCCATATCAGGGCAAGGGGGTTTTATCCGATAATGTAGCCTTGTGAGCGACGTTTTCGTTTATTGTGGATGATCTTCTATGGGTTGATTCCTCCTGCATCCACATCTTTAAGACATCCTTGTATTTGGATCGTACCATTATAACTAATTTTAACATTGAAAACTAAAGTGCATTTCATTAGAAATGAAGTCCTTTTCTTCTTGAGTGGATTTGATAATATTGTTGAGACCAAAAGGAAATGAGTGATGGCATAACCCCCATTGATCTGGCCCCGGTGGATAGACACACTTAATGGATTAAATGTGTTATGGCAGAAGCGATATGAAATGATAAATGCTGAAGGATATAATAAGAATGCTAGAAGACAAAAAGAATCAAGGAAAACAATAGACACTGTGCTAGAATTGTAAGTTGTAAGATTATATTATGCAATAGTTCTATTTTGTACAATTATTTGAGAGAACGGATGTGCTACAGGATTTATAACCACTATTGTATTTCCTATGCTATATCTTTCAAAGAATGGAAAAATACGCTAATATACAAGTGTGGGAGATGAAGGGACAATTGAACCGTAACAAGAACGCCAAATGCTCACTTCATGACTGTTTAGGTTCTTCGTTTTGTCGTATTCTGGAAATGTTACACCTTTGTGTGGAACAATGCTAACATTGTTGGAGCTGTGTGGCATAAATGAAGAAGAGTTAGGATTCGCAGTATCACTATCTGTGCTTGGGATGGTCTTGAAGCTGATGGGGAAGATAACACATGGCACTAAGTATTGCCATTATACCACAAGTCGTTGAAAGGCTCATATCCCCTTGGATCAATCGCTCCTCCTTGAAAAGCAATCGTCCCAATTGTGTGCAGCTGCAAAAGAAAATGTGGAATGTTGTTTGCAACTTACAATTCTATAAATCATTTAACTTGGAAAGGAACTTGACATGCTTTGACAATTTGGAAGAGAGGGATCTCTTCTTGTTTAGTGCGTTTGACCTTGACATCAATTATTTGGTTTGTTTCTGCTGGAGTGTTGCCATCATGATTTATCTCTGTTCATTGAAGTGTCTTCACAACACCTGAAATTTCCAACAAAGGTGAAACATAATGGTGCAAAAGTTCTGAATTGAAGACTGGATGTAGACCAAGCTAGGAAGGTAGGTTGAGCTCGAAAGTGCTATCTCCTATTTGCTTGGTGATAGTGTAGAACCGTATCAAAGTGGAGGGAGCTTGCATTAAGGTCTTGTAAGTCTTTCCTTCTGCAAATGAAGCCATACTTGATCACCAACTTGAAATGTGTGTAACTCTTAGTGTTGATCATGGCATTGCTTGTACTTAGTATTAACTTTCTACAGAATGGGCGGCACCTATT
Organism: Torreya grandis; assembly: GCA_037957365.1. NCBI lineage: Eukaryota > Viridiplantae > Streptophyta > Pinopsida > Cupressales > Taxaceae > Torreya > Torreya grandis. The sequence goes on from JARHVA010000293.1 coordinate 1,069,570, forward strand.
GCTGAATGAGCTCAATGAACTTGGTAGCATTGTCAACTTCCTTTTGAGCTGAAGGAGTTGTTGCTATTGATGGTGGCATAGGATAAACTACATCAATGGTTGCCAAAGGTTGGAAACCCAAGCCAACTCGAAAAGCACTGTGGTAGAGTTGCGCAGAACTCTATAATAGCTATGTTGAATAAAAGGAAGAATTTCATCCCATGTGCCCTGCTCCTTCAAATTGTACATTTTGAGAAGATGCATGATCATCCTCTTCACCACTTTTTTTTGTCCATTAGTTTAATGATGGAATGCGGTAGACATGTTCAACTTTGTGTCCATCATAGACCAAAATGCTTTCCATAAATTGCTTAAGAATCAGGTGTCTCTATCAGAGACGATGGTGTATGCTAATCCATGCTAATCCAAAATGAAGCCATACACTCTGAAAATACAGTTGTGTTGTTTCTATAGCTAAGATTGATTTCTTACAAGGTGCGAGAATTTTCAATTTTTAGAACCTATTAACTACTAATAAACACAATCATTACCATGCTTGGTAGTTGGGTACGTTAAGAGAAAATGCATGGAAATTGATTATCGTGGTCTTGTTGGAACTGGCTAAGGTGTGTGCATACCTCTTTTCTTGTTGAATGATTTGGCTATACCATAGGCGATACAAGATTTGATGTATATGGCAACATTTGATCTAATGTGTGGCCAAAAGAGCTTTTTCAATACTTCAAGGGTATTTTCAACTCAAAGTGTCTTTTCAACATTGGTGAAATGAGCCTTCCATATTAGTTTCTGCTGCTCCACCTTGTGCAGTACACACAAGTGACCAAGGTGGTACAGGTGTCCATCTTGCAAGTAGAAATTTGGAATTGGCTTACCGCTACACAAAGCTTGATGAATTTCTGAAAAGTCTAAATCAGATGAGTAAATTTCTGACCAAGTGTTTGTTTCATGTCCACATGCACCAAGCATAGTGAGAAAAACTTGAACTAGAGGCTGCCTCAAACAGTTAGCTACTAGATTAGTACTTCCCTTCTTAGTGTATTGTTCAAATGGAATTGTTGAAAATATGAAGGCCATTTTTGATAGTGTTCTCGATGCAATTTATTTTGTAATGCAAGAATCACAATTACTTGTGATTAGTGTGGTTCATAGTCTCCTTTCCAAATATGTAGTGTTTCCAATGCTTACATGCCTGAACAATGGCATAAAGCTCTCGGCCATGTGGGATGTTTCCTTACCATGGCGGTGAATGTTTCATTGTGGTTCAAATCTTCTATAGAAATTTTCTTATCCCAAGAAGTTGTGAAACTCTATGAGATTCTTTGGTTTAGGCCATTCTTGGATGATGCGGATCTTGACTAGGTCCACATGAACTGCATGTGCATCCACAATGTATCTAGATATTGTATCTCCTACATGAAAATCAAACACTTCTCCATGTTAGCATACAACTTTCACTGTCACAAAGTGTGAAGCACTTGTTGAACATGGCACAAATATCAACTCCATGTTTTGTTGAAGATTAGGATGTCATCAAGGTAGACCACAACAGATGAAGTTGTGAATGGCCATAGAATGTCATTCATCATCCACATGATTTGTTGCAGGTGTATTAGTTGAGCTGAAGGGCATAACCAATAGCTTAAACATTCCTTCCTTAGCTTTGAAGGTTGTTTTAGATGTCAAGGGCTTCAACATGAATCTAAAGGTACCCAAACTTAATATCAATTTTGGTGAAGAACTTGGCATCACAGAGTTGGTTGAAAAGGTCCTCTATTCTATGAAGAGGGTACAAGTTTGTCGCAGTGGTCTTGTTGAGAGCTCTATCACTGATGCACAACCTCCATGTGCCATCCTTCTTTTGCACAAGTACAGTTTGGATGTTGCAAGGCATTGAACTTGCCTTGATGTGTTCTTTATCCAAGAGTTGATGGAGCTGCCGCTTGATTTCTTCATTCTCTAGAAATGATCTGTGGTATAGAGATGCATAAGGTGGATGAAGTCCTGGAGTCAAATCAATAGTATGCTTGACCGTGCAATGCATAGGAACTGATTTAGGTGTCTGAAATATATCATTGTATTCATCTAGCTCGTTTTTTATTTGTTACGTATTTACTGAAGGAATTGCGGTATGAGTCTGAGCCACAAGGATGTTCTTACGTTCAAGAGCACAAATTTCTTGCTAGAACTTCTAGCTTCTTACACTACTTGGTGCTAATGAGCGAAAGCTTAGGAACTACTTCTGGTATGCAGTATCTCGTCACCAATATATATATGATAATTATTTTGGGTTTGCTTTATAGCTTGCATGACGATAAAAAAGTTATGGTTTCCCAAATAAAACATCACCTACCTCTAATGGTGCTACATGACAAAGGACTGCATCTTGAAGATGCTTGATTTTGTACACTAGATGACACTAAATATTAATGGTCCATTTACACAATCCCTTGGAACGGACCACAAAGAGGATCTCTTAAACTCCATATTAAAATATTGTCATTAGTAGTGAGTACAGGACTCCATGGTTCATAGTCAATTGAAAGGTTTTGCATGATATGCCATACATTCTGAACATTCCCTTGTGTTGATTTGTCTCCTTTTCCATAGCAGATGTGCAAAAATTCATGTGGGCCAAACTCGATTGCCTTTCTGCCTTAGCAATCAATGTCTGTCTAATCAGTGTTAACCATCTCGTCGAGAAAATCATCTTGTTTTGACCTCAGTCTAGCTGTATTGTGGACCTCCTTCATCCACCTCACATCAAATTTCTCATCTTTTCAACATTAGTCCCACCTGTCAGCTATTGCATACATTTTTTACTGTATCAGCACACAAGGAGCAACGGGTTAAGGGTCTGACTAAAGGATTTTTCTGCTTCAAATTATGCTATCACTGGAAAACAGGGCTCCTCATTCCAATGGTCTCAATAAGAAACAATCATGGCAATCTATTAACAAGAGATGGATTCTAAGCTAGGTGCAAGTAGTGTTATTTACTACATTGTTATGAATTATAAAGGTTGCAGCTCCCTCTGATGAGGAATATGTTTTCTTACAATAAAGCTTCAAATAGGGTGGAAAGCTTGCGAACGTTTTTTTTTGGTTGGTAACTAAGTTTTGATTATTTTGAGATGCAGTTGCTAGATCATGGTCCCGCCAAATGCTCACATGTGTGTTGTAAGCCTAACCGGGTTTGACCTTAGGTTGTTTCCAAGGAAGAGCCCCTTTTCAATCCAAACCACAATTTGGCAGATTGCCTTGAAAACTTTGTTATCTTCCATGCTTTGATCTCGGTCTAAACTATTAATGGAGATCACTTAGAACTTGAAGGGGAAGAAAGCCATTAAAAATTTAAATTCCTTAAAGAGTTGGTAGATGGGTGAATCGTGATGGTATGCACTGTTTAATGACCTATAACTCAAAATTATATGGTGATGCATTTCGAATGAAAAATCTTTTGATACCTACAATATAATATTTATTAAAAATTAAAAATATTCAAAAGTTTAAATGTAATATTAAAAGATTTAATTTTTATTCAATTTAAAGACAAAAGTTGTGAAGTGATGATTTTATATATGCCTAAATTAGAAAATTAAAGTAACTCAAATTTATATATTTTTATTAGTGGTTTTCTAATTGTTATAGAAGAATGACACCTTTTTCTCTTGGTAAAAGTTAGTTCTTATTTTTCCAATATTTTGATTTGTGAATATTAAGTTATTTTTACAACCATCAATTTCTATCAATAGTTATCATTTTAATGATATTTATTTTACATATATTGATAATAATAACAAGGTAATGGGAATTACAAAACACAAGAGTACTTTTAAACATTTGATATGATCACAAAGATAATGATTTTTAATGTTTTTTAAACCAAATTAATTTATAGGACCCAAGGAACTGTATAAGAAATATAATTCCTTTTGAATATTTTCAACAAAGAGTGATTTGTAGTTGTCTTTGTTGATGCCACCTTCTGCAATCTTTGAAATCTTACTAAATTAAATGGCTTAACAATCCTAAGAATCTTCCCACTTGAAGTTCCTAGCAAATGAAGTAACCAATCAGAAAAATGTCAAAGATAATATATGATTAAACTCAAAATGAGACTAAAGTGAGAGAACTGATTATTAACAACTTAATTGTTGAAAGAAAACTTGAACAGTCAACAAACGTATTTATTTCTTGGTTTGATACACATTTAAGTTCTAATTAAAATCACGAAGCTTTGTTTGGTTGTTTTGATTTAAGAGTTTATGAGTCAAGTTAGTCAATGGCCATATTCACATAATCAAAGTTTAAAAATATTTACACTTTGTTCAAAACTTTTGTGACCCTCGTGACAAATGGACCTAGCCACTATATAAAATGAAATATATATAACAACACATCCACAAAGGCTACTGCATAATGCAAAGTTTAAATTGTCTTTTTGAAACTCCACGACTTCATAACTGCATTTTGATCACTGATGTTCTCTTTAATATCACAAATGTTATTATGTGAGCATATTATTTAAATTTGAGATGTGATAGTTGTATATTTATTTTGAACTAGGGAAATGCGTACACATGCAAATATTAAGTGGATTTGATATTCTAACGGATCTACGCAATTCACTTGTTGACATTGAGCATAAAAGAAAATGTTCTAGATCACTTTGTGGCTGTTAGATGATCATCGTGTGTCTTATTGATATCACAGTTATATTAAAGTACACCATGCGCTTTATTAATATTTGTAAATATAATTGTGGCATATTTATTCATTGCACAGATGAGGTGTGGATGTCAATGGAAATAAAATATTATCAATGTTTCAACACATCTACCAACTCAACACTATCCCCTGCAAGCATGGAAGACTCTATGAGCCCATGACTACGAACTAATAAAAAACTACCAAATGTTTCAGTTCCACTGGAAACAGTAAAGGACAAAAGGTGATGAAGATTTAGATTCATGAGAATTCATCTCACAAGATGTAAAAGAGCGCAAATGTTCAAACAAGGTAAGATGTAAAGCAAAATTAAGAATTTAACGTGTTTTGTATTATAAAAGGCCACTCAAAATACTCAAAGGCACGTCGTGACTCCATTATTTCAACCCAATAAAAATCCACCACGTGTCACTCCAACTAGACAAGGTAAGTGAATCCTCACTTAATAGTCACAAGCTCAAAGCCTCTTCATGATAGGGAAGCAATATGAAGTGGTCACGTGTTTTGATCTGAGTGGACACAATAAAATAAAAAGCGATGTAGACTTAGGAGCTCGGATGAGGATGCATTGCACAATGTTTTAAAATGAGGAAATTAAAAGGACTCGGAGAGTAATAGAGGGCACAAAATGTAACTTAGCTTTAACACAAAGAGAAGCCTTGTGGATGCATTGGGATATCCCTGCCTATTAGAAGGAAATGAAGCTCCCTAAAAGGTTTTTCACCCAACCAAAGAGCCTTCTTTGTGTTGATTCTACACTTTTAATTTAAAAAAGCTTCTTTGAACAAGGCTTGACTTGGAGACTTTATAGATTCCAAACAACTTCGTTCAGTACACGGTCCTCATAAGAAACATTGCATGTTATCGTACAATGGGTAAAGTCGTTGGTGGCTCCTCTTTAGTAGAAGCCTTCTCAAGAACTCTTATATGCAACGTTGCTTGATGTTTTGGGTAATGTTGCTAGTGGCTCCTCAAGTTCAAAAATTTCAAATCTCCTCCAAAACTTGTGCATGCAACTTTTGATTTTGCACTGATATTGCATCCTTTTAACTAATAAGCTAAGAACCAAATTTGATTCTTTATCAAATTACTTATTAAACCAATGCTATTACAAAATATTTAAAATATAATTAGATGTTTGCCTAAGTCTACAATGTGCTAAACTAGAATGACAATACCATCAACTTATAGTAATAATATAATGTAGTTGTGAAGGTTGGCACCTAAACACTTTGATGTCTTCTAAGCATTTTTCTAAATGATCTATATAAACCCTAAAGCAAATAGAGAACAAACGACAACCTTGTTCAACTCTAATTATTGCAATGAATTTCCACACACCAATTGCAATGAATTTCCACACACCAACTCGAATCAGTTTAAAATTTGGTAGATACTCTCTCTTATAGTCCATATAAAAGTATCCTAAGTCAAGATGGAGCCCTTATTTCTGCCATGCCAAATTTTGAAGAACCAAAGTTGGAACAGAAGAATGTCAAATGTCTCTCAACACAATCGAATCAACTACAAACAAATATTCTTCAGAGGATGTGCTTTCCACTAGAATTGAAAAACTTTGGCATGCATCAATATAAATGCTACAAGCATGCCCTAAAAAACTGTCTTGAATCATTCGCCTCCATTCACAAGCATTCCTCTAAATCACAAGTAGTAACGTTGAGACCCTGCAATACACAACAATGCTGTGAAATATAACATTCATTCTTTTCAAAAAAATGAAAGTAGTAAATAACAATGCACACTTCTATTTTGTTTCATAGAAGGGATTATGAAATCAAGTATTGAAAATGCACACAATTCTAGCATTTAAACTAAATAGACTCTAAAAATACAAAATATAAGAATTGAAATTTAATGATGAACAAATAATAAGTTATTGAATCCCTATTCCTTTGATGTGATTACCAATAAACCCAAAGTGCCTATTAGTATGTATTGGGAAGCAAACCATATGAAATGCCAAATATACAATAGTAGTAAGTTTTTAAAATAAGATTTTAAGAGTTGAGCAAGGGCATTCTTTCAATACTATCTCTCATAAATATTCTCTTAAAACTTCACTAGGTAAGTACATATTGTCATTCAGGTCAATGTTACAAAAATGATACCAGTGAAAAGCAAACTAATTGGAAAAACATATCAACAAAATTCCAAAAACAAACCTTGATAATGGGCTTTTCAGTGATGATGATTGTAACCCAGCCAACATACAGTAAGAATATGCATACAAGACATTATTCTATAACTGACCGTTCATAGATATTATTATTACATAAATTACAAATATTGAATATTATCAATTGAAACTACTTGTCATTTACTTTCACGCAATAAAACTAACAATGGTAAATCTTTCCTAAACTAAACATAGCTTTGAGTGGACTCATAAAAAATATTTAAAAAAGGAGGAGATCAAGAAATAATGGGTTTGTATCCCAATTTGTGAGCTCCATTTTGCCAAAAAAATTAAAAGCTTACAATGAGCGCAAGAACTCAATTTCATCTTGGCCTGCATGTTTGCATCATGGACTGCATATTAGCATCCTTGTCCTTCAAGAACTCAATTTCGCTTTACAATTATTGTACCAAGGCCATTGTGTCCTGCAACACTTCTTTTTGATGTTGAACATCTGGATAGTGTTGTGCACGAGGTTCTGGATTTAAAACTAATTGGGAATGAACACAACTCACTGTAGTAATATTGACCTTGGGTCCATCTAGTGGAGTGGTAGGGCATGGTCTCCACTAAGCATTTAGAGTTTTTACAACAAGTATCATCTCGATGCCCTTCTCATTCCTTTATTTAGTAGTGGCAACATACAAATCGAGACATTTTTCCAGGTTATGCTCATTTTTACAAAAGGCATGTGTTGGATAGACTATGTAATCACGCTAATAGTGGTCCGAAAAGCCACACTTGTAAGATGTACTAGGTGGAAAACGACCACCTCTGTATCTATTTCCACACCCTCAACCTCTGAAAGATCAACTTCTACCAGCGTCCTGGTTTCTAGCTATGTGAGTTTGGCACATACCTCACGTGCGTATTTCATGAATCTTATTAATGACCAGTAATCATTGGTATCATGTGAATATGCATCACATATTTTACAGTATAGCGACACTTTAGCCTAGGTGGCGCGTTGAAGTAAAGGACAACTCTTGACATGATCTTCTTGGCAAATGTCACAGGATTGTTTTAATACAACGGAAATTTCTATGAGGATAGTTATTCATGTTATGGCCTTCTACTTCGCAGTCAATGCACCACAAGCCATTAGGGTGTTGTGAGCATTACTGGCCGTAAACTTCTCCAGCTGAGAAGCCATCATAGAAATTTGAGCCTCCATAAAGGGGTTGATCCCTGTATCTATACTTCCCACGGCTTTGGCACAGAGGGCAGTTTCCAGTGCCTTGCATGGTTCAATGAAAGTATTATGGGATAAGGCTCATCAGAATGGAAGTAATAAACCTCCCATAAACCACTGGGCATGCTACGTCAAGGTAATCTCAAATGATGGTTGCAAAAGAAACATTTTAAAACATGCATCATATACACACATACTCTCAATAAGCTCTTGCTTAATATCCTTCAAGGCAAAAATACTATGTTGTTCAAATTTAGGTATATCAAATTCTTAGAGGAAAGCAGTTTTCAACAGTTCATAGTTCACAACCACTTGTTGAGGATTAAATTTTTGATACCATTTATGCACGCAATCCACTAAAGTAGTGGCAAACTAAGTTTCCTTTCACTTAGAATAAGTTACCTTGCACTTGCCAAATGAGTTCACACTTGTGAACAATTTCCATTGCATTTTGAACACCTCAATATTCAGGCTAATGAAGCATCATCTCATAGTAGACTATAGGTGCACTAGGTGGTTGCAGTGGACCTTGCTATGGTGCTCCTCTAGTTCCTCTTGAACCTTGTGGTGGAGGTCCTATAGTTCCTCTCGAGCCACCTCCTGATCCTCCTGCAGTTCCATTAGAACCACCGCCAGTACTACCTCCTGTAGCAATAGGTATATCAAAAATAATGGGCACTGAGTGAGGTTGATTAAATATTGCTAGGCTTGTATTTTTCCAAGTACTTACATTTAGTCTACCTAGCATTCCAAGGTGAGCCATAGGTCTTACTTCCACTATAAAAGTAAAGTTTAGTGGTAAATTACTATGTTGAACTTGCACTCCCATAAATTCTTCTACAGACTTGACTTCATATTCAACTTCAGACCCTGCACTGTCAGTATCCCAATTTATAACAAGAATTTCATCAAACTCAAATGCATGAGCATGCGCTCTAGTGTGAAATTAGGTCTATTTGGGTTGGGTTCCGCTATCAACAATACTTGTTCTGCTTCTTTCATGTGTACTTGTGCCAATGAATGGAATGGACTTGTGGTTAGGAATACTCACCATGCCTTTTTGCCATTTTAAGGATTCTCATGACACTTCTAGTATCCTCCTATTTACCCCTGGGATCGTTGCTTCTTATAGCCTTACACATGGCCTCATCATACTTATGCTTCCGCACTTATCGTTGACCAACTTCCATGTTGAACTACTAATCCCATACCAATGCATACCCCTCCATTTCCCCACTAGTCGTGCCACTCATGCATGAGAGATTTTAGTCATCCATTGGGAATTTCTCATGTTCAGAATCAACTATAAGTTTTTAAATCTCTAAAATAAATTGCTTGAGATATCTCCCACACGGTTCCTGAGAAATTTGAATCATGTTTCCTCCGGATAAGAGTATGTAGAGACAACGTATTCCAAAATGTAATTATTGAGTGCTCCTTTCCACCACACATCCATCACATGTGCCCAAGTAGCTTTCAACTTCACTAAGGTTGTCTAATGCTCTATTGACCAAGAGACTTCCATCTGTAATTTATTGAATGATCTTGTGTATATGCCAAAAGCTAAACATACAAGTGAACGGGTAATTCTACAAAGAATGTTTCATATAGAGAATCATATAGGTTTTGCTCTACCCATGCGTGCATAGAAAACCCTAGTTCAAGATATTGTAGCGCAAAGTTCTCTTATATGGTACTAACCTAGTGCTCAACATTTTCCCAAGATAGTTGCTCAGGCATCTTTCTACCATCATGCTAACAAATGCAATGTGTTCTAACAATGGAACCAAAATGTTGGGTTTCTTTTTATCCCCAGTTTCACATGACTAAGTACTAGTCACGCGCCTAGAGGAAGAAAGAAGCCAACATGCTAGCACGCTGGCATATCACATGAGTGACCTCGTGCACTCAGCCGAGGCATGCAACTTAGACCGGTTCTCATCGGTTCTACAGTGCGATGGTGGATATACAAATGTTACTTAGGTGCTTGAGTTAACACATTTAATCATCATTACTACAAACATTATTCTAGAGTTAGCCATTTTATGCATTCACATAGTGCATGTACTTATCTAGTATCATAAAAGTAGAATTAACACCAAAGAAATTTAACACATCAAGACTCACATACAAAGTATTAGCTCCATTGATCTCATTTGATAATTTTACGAAGGTACTTCATTCAACACATAATATCACCATATCTCTATCTTAATAGCAACAACACATCTATATCCAATAACATTTTATAATTAAAACTAAGGGATATTTATACACAAATGAACCCCTCCTCGGTTTGAATCATTAATATATTATAGATGACAAGCCAACTATTATTTCAGAAAAAGAAGTCGTGGTAATCAATTACAATTAAGTTCCTTTTGATTCGGGCCTAACAGTCCCTATATACTCTCTTTGTGTTAGATATTTGTGTTCATGCTCCTCTTCTTTCATAATATGTTGCTAGATTCACACTTCCATTAATCTTCGATACTTCTGTGAACTGCTTTGAAATCACCTCCACTTATTGTACCCTTGTCCTAGTCTTACACTTTTTCAAGTCTTATGTCTTATGCTCCCCATTCCCCATTTTTTTGTCTTGTGCAATCATGACTTGTGAAAGTTGAATTAATACAAAGTTGTCAAATTTGTATAATCATGCTTGATGATCAACTTTGTCAATGGCTACAAAAATAGACTGATCTTTGATATTTTTTATGATAAAATTGGTAGGTGTCCCTTCACTTGAATGTGTGATCTGATATATGGATAGGAGGTTTGAAGACAAGTCTTAAATGTGGAGACCTTTATTGAATACATCATTTTCCATCTCAACTATCCTTTTGCCCTCAACAATTAGAGGACTCTAGTTGCTCACAATATTTTTAGTTGTGCGCCTCTGGTTAAGACTTTTAAACATTGAATCATCATGCGCTATATCGTGTGAGGCTCTTGAATCCAAAGTTCATTTAGATACAATGTTCATGCTATTGTATAAGTGTTGCTCTAGTCTTGAGAGGGGGAAGTTGTATTTTTTCATCTCTACTTCTAAAAATGTCTTTTCTTGAAACATTGATGTTTAGCCTGACTTGGTTTCTTACACTAATTACAACACTTAGGTCAATGTTGGCATATACTTTCCCTTTGCCTTTGCTTTGAATGGGGAAGGATTCTTCTCAACAGAGGAATTGTTCTTAAGTTTTGGCTTTGCTTTCCATTTTTTCTTGGTAGGGCCCTTGGCTTTACTAGAGTTGGATTGTGACATTGCATTAGTATCGTTGACCACTATTACTTGTTGCTTAGTACCTTCATGTCGGATTTCCCCAATAAAAATAAAATTTTCCTACTCTCTCTGAAGTTGCTCACAAAACTTGTAAAAATTTAGTGTCACATATGCATATTTCATAGAGTCTTGACATGTGTAGTAATTTGAAACAAAAATTGAGGACCCAATTTAGAAAAAATAGTCATAATGAGTTTTTCATCAGTCTTGGTTTCACCTATCTCAACTAAGAGAAACCTCAAGCACTTGACTTGAGTGATGAAATCCTCATAAGAGGATAGTTGTCTGGACTAAGAGTAATGAGCTCATTTTTCAGTTGTGCTTTTCAAAAAAATACTCTAAAGTAGTCTAAACTTTACAAGGTTCCATGATGCCCTGAAAATGAAACTTCAATTTAAAGGATATCGATTGATGAAGGATGCCTCTAGCTTTGTTAGAATGGGTTTTTTATTTTTACCATTTGATAAGATTTAAAGGTGCAACTCCTTCATTCATTGCAATGCGATAGAGACTAAGCAGCACATCAGTAATGTATTCTTTACAATTGAAGTAGTTTGAACTTAAAAGAATTATTTTTTTAAGCCAGGGTGTAGTGTAAAAACTTGATACGTGTAAAAAAAAATTTAAACATATCAAAAGATATCTTAAATTTATGCTTTCTAACAAACACTCCCTTTGCATTGCCCTTTCACTGTCGTGGTTTAAAAATTGAATTTGAAAATAGGGTTTCCGAAATGAAACTGAAATAATAATTTTGTACTGTAACTGAAAATGTATTTTAATTATGTAATTGAAAAATAATTCTAAATTTGAACAATGATATGAAAATAGCGTGCAAAACTTCCAAGTATGCTTTAGATTCCTCTAGAATTACTAAGTTGGATGTGTTTTATTTGTAAACTCTTCAATATACTAATCGCATTTATAAATATTGAACACAATGCAAAGGGCGTTGACTACAGATATTTCCACTGTTATTGTAGTTTCACTATCTCATCTTTGAGATACGTAGAGAGTAACTTATCATGGCTAATTGCTTACTAGCACACTACAACATCAAACAGCCAAAAGACTTCCTATTGGAAAAAATGAAATTTCTAAATGTTTCCTATATATCATAAGGTACGTAGAAACTAAAACTCGCATACAATGTTGTCTAATGGCTTTAGTATTGGGGCAATACCCCTCACACTAAGGATCAAATAAAATTGATTACAAATTTGCCCAAAATGACATCTCCTATGAATTTTACAACTACCAAAACAGAGTTCTAACCTAAGGGATTTCTACTAAAGAAATAGTATTGGCCCAAAGAATTTGGAATATATTAAAAATAATATTGATTCAAAAATATCAACATGCATTATGGTGTATTATAAACAAAGAAAATATAAAATTTGATTTCACTTTACGCAAAAAGCTCATTAAAAAAAAAATTCTAAACCTAATTAAAATATCATTCCAACAATACAAAGATGACATTTCAGCTATTGTATTATTGTTTCCTTATTTCCGTATATAAAACAACTTCACACTTATAATAAATAACATCATCATATTTATTAAGAAAGACCAACTACTTTTTCAAACTAAGTACATTTACTAATAAATAAATGAATAAAATTATCATAATAATATTTGAATATTCCTCTTCAAAATCTCATACTTTAGTAGACGTAATACTTTTACTTGTGTATGTAGCTGTTGATTCATCTTCCATCAATCAAATTAAAAGCTTTTATTTGAAGCTTTATTATCTTTGTACCTTGATGTTTATACTAGTTCTTTTGAAGCTATGTTATCAATATATATAATTTTATGAACAACAATATCTTAGTCGGTTCATTTTGAATCTATTGGGATCTTAGACTGATGATAAAATATCAGTTTTTAATGTCTTGTTCATATTCAAAGCATTGTTTTTATGTTTAATGTATGAGTTACACATATTTCTTATATTATTTTAGCAAACAATGTTAAGATAGTTTTTCCGAGGTAAAGATTAGGATTTTGCATTTGGAATATTTTCCATGTTTATTTGTTTATTTGATCTTTTCAAAAATTTAATATGATGATAATGCACATCAAAAAATATCTTGCTTTTATTTTTTTCAAACTGTACACATTCCCTATTTGAAAACTTTGTGCATTTTGAAGACACTGCAATTCCAATGCATTTACCAATTTAGTACTAATAAAATATGTGATCGTTGTATGTGAATTCTATTTGCTCTGCTTTTTTGGACTTAAAAATATTGATTGTATATTTATTTTAATCTTCAATATCTATATTATCAAAAAAAAATGGATATCATTGTAGAATTATATTATTTGTTATTAATTTTTCATATCTTATCCAATTTTCTGTGAATTTTATTTTCTCTGATATTTGAACTCCAAAATGTTCACTGTATGTATCTTAATTTTTAGTATAATTTTTTTCAAAATAGAAGTCATCAACGAAACTATATTATTTGGCATTAATTTTCGTATATCCAATTTAGTTTCAATTTGAATTCAAAATGTCACCATATGTCCAATGTTGTTAATCACTTAATGTTGTGAATTGATGGTAGAGGAGAAATTTAGTCCTAGCTTTTCAATTTCAATATCAATTCATTTAAACTCAACACTTATATGAATTCAATGATCTATTTATTTGCAGTAACAAAAGATTCTCCTTTGATTATAATTGTGAAATTATTTAGAATCACTATCAACTACTTGAAATTAGCGATTTGATATTTCCCTTGTACAATAGTGGTAATTTTGTTGTTTTTAAATAAAAATTCATGATTTTAGATTGCAAGTTTTGCTTGCTTTGTTTAATTGAACTACAAAATTTTCGGAGACTACTTATCTTTGAAATAAAGATAGGTCTTTCAATCAAACTACAAAATTCTCGGAGACTACTTATCTTTAAAATAAAGATAGGTCTTTGTGGACGTGTTAGAATATAAAATTCAATTTAAACTGTGGCTGAGTCTGCTTGCTGCAAGGATTTGTGAGCATTATTACATGGCCAATTAATTATATCAAAACTTATACTGGGTTATAACATGTATTAGACCTAGAATGTACTATGAAAATGAGATTGCCCTAGAAGGGAGAGGTTTTTAATCCCTCATCTTTTGTCTTCATATGTTTTGTTGCTTTTTTTCTTTTCTTTTTTAAAAAATGTTTGGCTTAATTTTATCGAGGACATAACTTCACACACATTATAATTGAATTTGCATTAGGCTTAATGTAATCAGCAAAAATATCATATATTGTGTTGTTTCCAAAATCTGTCACTCATTTTTGGGACAACATATGAACTATTTTGGTCTTGCAGGCCAAAATTCTTTTTTTCCTTCTCAAAAAATTGTTCTGAGTATTCAAATTCTCCATTATTCAAGTTTTTTCAGCGAACGGACTCCGCAGGTTGATTTTTACGGACTCTGCAAGCTTATTTCTACAGACTTCGCACACTGATTTCTACGGACTCTGCAAGTTTATTTCTATGGACTCTGTAGGCTGATTTCTACAGACTCTGCAGGGTTATTTCTATGGACTCCGCACGTTGATTTCTACAGACTCTGCACGCTGATTTCTACGGACTCTGCAGGTTTATTTCTACGGATTTCGCAAGTTGATTTCTACGGACTCTTAAGGAAAGAAACAAGTTCCCAACACTAAGGCGATTTCACGGTCGGTTCAATCGAAAGGTTCAAAGGAAAGTGTCCCAAAGCCCGAAGGGCAAGTGCCCTTGCGGAGGGCAATGAACCAAAGGGAACAAAAAGATACCTTTCAAAAAGATTTTTCGCGACGAAATTTTATAAGTGAAATCCTTTGGACAAAATGTTCGAAGGAATTCCTTTAGACATTTTGTCCGAAGGAATGATCAAAGGCCCGGCGGGAAGTGACTAAGGCAAACGAAGAAATCCTTCAGACATTTTGTTCGAAGGATTTGATGAAGGCCGCTCGAAGGACCCCGAAGGGTAGTTACCCTTGCAGGGGGCTCTTGGCGACCAAAAAATGGACCTTTCTCAAAGCCCAAAGGGCATGTACCCTTGCGGGGTGCTCTCGGTGACGAGGAAAAGGACCTCCCCCAAGTCTCGAAAGGACACCTTCCCTTCGAAAGGATTCAAAGACTAAGCTCGGTCAAAGGAAATCTGAAAGAAATAAAGCTGAAGGAATTGACCAAGGGGTGATGGGCCCGCGGACATCAAAGTTGGGCACCATGAACTAGCCGTTGGAATCCAGACGTCCAGTGACGTCCCCGAAGCTATCAAATTTAGGGCAATAAACTAGCCGTTGGCTTTCAAATGATGACAGGCGCACGAACGTCAACTTTATAGCAATGAAATAACCGTTGATATTTAAAGCCCTGAGCGCGGACCCGAATGCATTCAAAGGCCTTAAGGCCAAAAGGAAGAACCGTTGAGAGAAGAGCACAAGGAGCCCACAAAGCTGGGAAGATAGCCCCGAGAGCTCAAATTCCAGGAAAAGACAAAATCAGGAAGAGACAAAGCTGAGAAAGGACAAAAGTCAAGAGTGAACTCAGGGACCAACAGAAAGGAAAAAAGATAGCCCGAGAGCTCAAATTGCAACATGAAAGAGGGAAGCCCAGAAATATTTGCATAGGAGTTATTTCCAGTAGGTGGAATAGTCCACCAAGTAGACATCTAAGCTCACAAGCATTAAAAGGCATGGCCTATTTTTCTTCCTTGAGAGGAAAGTGAGGGGACAACTGGGTACCTATTAGGAGAAAGATCAGATGACCCATGCAGAGGAGAAGATATTTTGAGATGAATTGACACGCCATAGTTAAGGCAGACTCCCTATTTCAACATGGCCCCTTGACAAAACTGAAAATGCATGGGTCGTTCTATGAAACAAAGCACCAAGTCTTTCTGGGCTGATATATATTGTAAATCTCTTCTTTTTTGCGAGGGAGATCTTTTTGGATATAGAAGCAAAACTCTACCAAAATTGAGAGGCGATCACTAAGACTTTGAGCTCAGATTGTTAATCATATTTCTTTATTTGAATGAGAAAGCAGGTTACTTTAAGACTTTGTGCTGTAATAGCTTGTGTCATTTAAAAAATTGTTCTTATGTATGTTTCCTGAAGGTGTTCTTATCCATTGAATGAAATAAGCAGAACTAGTGGAAGTAATCAAGAAGGTGTCCTAAAGCCAACTGTGGGAAGACTGTGTGTTGCCACCATTGTCTTTAGTGTGTTTTCTATTTATTTCTGTGTAAAGGATCTTGGGATGAATTTGTACTTCCATTATCCTTCGTATTTCACTCTTGGGCAGTCGAGGTGGAGACTTTGTGCTACACCTTTTTCTGTTGGTTACTACACCCTCTGTTACCAGTTACTTGTTACTTATCAGAAAGAAATCCAGCCATTTGCTGTAAGACCACTTCTGAAAGAAGAGAAGTGCCTTAAGTGTTTTCACCTAGATTTTTCTTTTATTTGTGAACATCTCTGAAAAAAGAGAGATGGATGGTGTTGTCCTACCCCTGAGTGTTATTTTCTGCATATATATAGTATATATCTCCTCATATTTTATAGGGAATATCCCCTTGATGAGAGGAGAGATTTGTGCCCTTTTGATGTGGTAAACCTGCACATTTGGCTGACCAATCTCTTTATGCTGTGGTTGAAATCACCTATTTTGCTCATCATTTAGTTGGTGACAAAATATTTACCCAACAATTTTTTAGCGACTCTGCTGGAGACTGACAAATATTTCCAGTCTTTTTCCAGTCTATTCAAATTGAAGCATTTCATATCGCTGGGGAACGACGTGAAGTAGGAAAGAACACTGCCAGCTTCACACCAACAATTTTTTAGTGACTCTACTGGGGAAGAGCACACAATTTAAAGCCTCAAACTTCAAGCTGAAGCAGGGCCAGTTCTTTTCCATTTTTATTCTAAATTTTGGCAACTCCACGCTATATTAGAAGCCAGAGAGTCCAAGGTGTTGTTGACCCTATTTTTAAGTTGGTGCAGCAGAGCAATTTTGATTTGTTTCCTCCACAACTTCAAGTTCAATGAACTAGGAGTCTTTCTCCTACCAATACTAGGTCACCAATACAAGGCAGAGCTTCTTTTTTCGTTGTCGCAGAGCTTTGCCTATATATACTCTACCCAAATTTGTTATCCCCCTTTCCATAATCAAATCATGGCAATTTAAGGCCCCTGGGGTAACTCTTTTGGCCCACTCAATTAAGATCCACCTCTACATGAGCTACCACACAGTTCAAGGAAGAATTTCTCCAAATTCTTTGGTGATGAGAGAGTTCATCCTGATGAACAATTGCAGCTTTCAGCATAGCCTGCGGTGTGATAGGCGTGGAGTATGAAGACGTAACAGTCAGGCTGTTTGTGAAAACATTGCAAGGTGCTGCTGTAGACTGGTTTTATCATCTTCAGGCCCAGACTGTGACTGACTGGAACACTCTCAAAGTTAAGTTCGAAGCAAGGTTCAAGCCTGCAAAAGATGCGCATGCCCTGCTAGCCCAGCTCACACAGATGAAGAAAGAACCTCACGAACCTATGAGGGACTTTATTGCCAAATTTGACAAGCTGAGAAATAAGATTCTTACAATTGTTCAGCCAACACCTGAGAACCTTAAATGTTTCTTCATCAACTCACAGCTGCCTGAAGTGAGTTTTCTGCTGAGACGTGCTGGCCACATAGACCTTGCTGCTACTCAGGATTTGGTCACTGAGGTGGAAGATGACTTTATCTTGGTAGGAAAGATAAGGAGAGATCCTAACAGAGATAAATCTTCTTCATCTTCTAAATATTCATCTATAGGCACCACTGATCTAATGGTGCAGAAGCTGTAAAATGAGTTGCTTGCTCTTAGAAAGCAAATGGCACAAGGGATGTCATCTGCCCCTTCGTACAGAGATATACCAAGGAGGATATTCTCCAATCAGTCATATCAAGGCAATGTTGCTAAAAATCAAGGGCAGCAAAATCATCTTCCTCCCCCTTAGGGGAAATTGGCCATTGAAGCACCTCCAACCAATTTAGTAGTTGGATATCTTGAAGCAGAATCATATTTTTCCTTCCAGCTTGAGTTGAACCCAGAAGATGACGCTGACCTCTTCGCAAAAAACTAAGAATAATTAGCTAACAACTCCAACATTGGTTTCTTAAATTACTAGGATGAACCCAGAAGTGAAGGTAAAGCAGTTGAGGGATCATACGATGTGTTCACCTGGTCCAAGAATCAGTCAACCCAACAAGCTAATAAAAAAATAGAGGAGCGAAATTAGCCTGCAATTTTAATTTCCAAACGAGGAACTTCTTTGCCTTTCCAGCCAAAGGACCCGGTGAGTAATAAAAAAGTAAGTACTTCAAGTATGCCTTCGCCTTCAACTTTAATTTTGTAGATCAGTCCTCCTCCCTTAAAAACCAAAAGGATGAACTGTCTTTCCTTGTTCCTAATTCATTTCAAATGTTTGACATAGTCGACCATGTCAAGAAAACTAAAATTCAAATATCTGAATTTAAATTTTTACAATCTAACCCTGAGCAGTTGGATAAGTTGGTTCAATATGTGAAGAACCAAACCGCCCCTATAGGACAAGAGGTTAGAAAGGTAACTCGTGATCCCCCAAGGAACATGTCCACCCCAAATAACCTTGTCATTGCTCCTCCTGCTACTCCTAGAAAGACTGAACTATTTTATGTTTCCCTGCTGATAAATAGACATCAGTTGAACAATTGCATCATAGACTCAGGTGCATCTGATAATGGCATGCCTGCTAAAGTGGAAAAATCCCTTGGTCTCACACTGACCAAGACATTTGGGAGATGTTTCTCCATGGTGAACAAATAAGTGCCATTGCTGGGACAAATCAAGGATGCCTAATTTGTATTTGCAGCATTCTCAGACAAAAGGATCAAGATGACAGTCCTAGTGGCTGACGTCTCAACCTCATACAACATTTTTCTTGGAAGAAATTTTTGCAAAGACATTGGTGGTGAATTAAGTATGGACCTATCTGAGGCAAGGATCCATGTTAAAGGCGTCATGCAGAGGCTAATCCTTGAGAAGGAAGCAAAATATGTGGTCACTCAAACATCAGCTCCTGAAGCTCAAACTCTGTTTGAGTCGTCAGGCATGGGTAATTACTTTCTGACTACTGAGGATGCTCCTATCTTAGCTGATGAAACTTCTAAAAATGACAATCTAAAAATTGGTTTAGATAAAAAAGCAAAAGACATAAGAGAGCACAGTGTAAGCCCAAAGGAATTCTCCCCTCCAGATGAAAAAAAATCTAAGTTAAGGTCAGCTTCTGATGATGTATGGATACTAGAATTTGATGATAGTTGTTCCTCTATCGGTTCAAGAGCCGAGATTGTGTTGATATCTCCTCAAAGAGATATTTTTCTTTCTTCATAAAAGTTGCAGTTTAGCAATACTAACAATACTGCTGAATATGAATCGCTACTACTTAGATTGAAGGCCACTCAAAACAAGGGCATCAACCTCCTTCATGTCAAAGGATATGATGAGCTAGTGCTTTTTCAGGTGAGGAACCTATACCAAACTAAAAATGAGAAATTACGTCACTACCGTAATCTGGTTTGGGATCAAATTGAAAGCTTTGATGCTTTCAGTATCTTTGCAGCGCCTAGAGAATTCAATGACCGAGCTGATGCTTTGGCTGTTTCAGCAACTCTTTTGGTTCCTCACTTAGATTTTAAAGGAGACAGGTACACTATCAAACTAGCCTTTCGACCAAGTGTGCCTGATAATGTCAATCATTGGCAAGTGTTCAATGGTGATAACCAAATCATTTTCTTTTTGGAACAAAAGCGCAGCTTCGAATAGCTCCACTTTGAAAGAAGTGAACCAGCCCCTGAAACAAATTCAGACGCAGATAAAGAATTCTTGCAACTTAAAGGGAATAAAATTTTCAAAGGATTGGTTTCCCTTGAAAAGTTGTTTGACAAGCACGACAGGTTCATCAAACGACAATAAATGGATTCAAGCTCCTCTTAGGAGTTTAATCAGATAAATTTGGGTACCAAAGAAAATCTTAAGATGGTGAACATTGGGAAGTGCTGCACTCAGGTAGAAAAGTTCAAGTTCATTGCTCTGCTCTGCCAGTACATAGATGTTTTGGCGTACTCCTATGATGATCTGAAGTCACTCAAGCCTGAAGAAATTTGCCATGAAATTTTTCTCAAGAGTGATTCGGTGCCTTACAAGCAAAAATATTGGCAGTACAATCTAACGATATCAAGTACTATTTTGTCTGAAACACAGAAAATGCTGAATGCTAAGATAATTTTTCCAATCCATCATTCCACATGGATTGCAAACATAGTTCCTGTGAGGAAGAAGAATGGAAAAATTTGCCTCTGTGTAGACTTCAGAAATTTGAATAAGTCATCCTTAAAGGATAACTATCCTCTGCCCATCATGGACCAAGTTCTTCAGATGATGACCGGTTCAGAGATGTTATCAATGCTAGATGGCTTCTCAGAATACAATCAAGTTGAAGTTGGTGAAGCAGACCAGCATAAAATTACCTTCACCACGTCTTGGGGCACCTTTGCATATCGAAGAATGTCTTTTGGCCTGATAAATGCTGGCACCACTTTCTAGAGAGCAATGGACCTTGCTTTCAAAGATGAAATAGGTAAGTTCATTTTGGTATACCTTGATGACTTGACCTTCTTTTCCAAGCATCGCCTTGATCATGTGTGCCATTTGCAACAAGTGATGGAACGATGTCGCCAAAATGACATTTCTCTAAATCCCAATAAGTCTATTTTTAGGGTAACAAAGGGGAAACATCTCAGACACATTGTATCCTGAAAAAGCATAAAGATTGACTCAGAAAGAGTCAAATCCATCCAAGAGCTTGCTCTGCCCACAATTAAGACTGTAGTTTACTCTTTCTTTGGAAAGGTGAATTTTTTACGAAGGTTCATCCCTAAGTTTGCTGAGAAGACTCGCCACATTGTGAACATGATGAAGGGAAAGGCCACTTTCAGCTGGACTAAAGAAGGCAAATTGGTATTTTGAGACATCACGACAGCTATTGCCCATGCCCTAATTCTAGTTTGTCCAAATTATACTAAAGATTTCACAGTGTATAGTTATACTTCTGAGCACACACTTTCAGTAATTTTAGTTCAACAGAATGAAGAAGGTGTGAAATCTCCCATATCCTTCATGAGTTATCCTCTCAAAGCTCATGAACTGAAGTACTCACATGGAGAAGCATGCTTATGCAGTGATAAAGGCAGTAAATCACTTCCATTTTTACATCATCAATTCACACACTATTGCCCTGGTTCCTGAAACCACTATCAAATGCATATTAACTCAGTAGGAGTTTGGAACCAAAAGGTGCAATTGGATTGCTAAAATCTAAGAGTTTGATCTCATTATCAAACCAACAAAGCTTGTACAAGGAATGGGCCTCATCAATTGATTGCTGACAACAGACCCGAAGAAGCAGGGCATGAAGAAACAAAAGTGGAAGAAATGCCACCAGTCCTTTTTGTCTCCACCACGAATGAGTGGTATTCGAATATTGTTCATTTCTTTATGGTGAGTGTCCTGCTCACCTGCCTCATAAAGAAAGGAGGACTGTTAAATTGAAAGCTGTCAATATTGCTCTGTGGGACAACGGCCTGTATAAGAGGAGCCTTGATGGAGTGTTCTTTCACTGCATGGATAAAGAGCAACAGAACCAACTTTTGAAGTCCTTCCATAATATGGCCTGTGGAAGACATTTTTTTGTTCCTGTAATTGCCCATAAAATTCTGCGAGCTAGTTATTATTGGCCTACTTTGTTTCAAGATGAATCCAAATGAGTACGAAGGTGCACAGTTTTTTGGAAGACCCAAGTTAGCTGCTTTGCCTCTTAAGCTAGTGGTGATAGAAGAGCCATTTCAGCAGTGGGGAATTATTTTCATTGGTGTTGTAAACCCATCTTCAAGCGCTGGACATGATTATGTCCTCACAGCCACTGATTACTTCACCAAATGGGTGGAAGCAATTCCAACCAAGCATGCTACTTCAGAAATAGTATGTGATTTCCTCAAGGAAAACATCATTTCCAAGTTTGGGGTCCCAACCAAAATTGTGACAGACAATGTAGCCTGTTTCTCTTCTCATGAGATCACTCAGTTCTATTTTTACTATGGGATTACCCTCTCCCACTCTGATTATTTTCCACAAGGGAATGGCCACGCTGAATCAAGCAATAAAAATCTGGTGACCATCATCAGGAAGCTGGTGGATGACAACCAACGAACCTGGCATAAAGCATTGGTTGATGCTTTATGGTCAGACAGAATTACACCCAAGAGGGCGATAAGTATGTCACCATTCCAACTTTTGTATGGTCTCAATGCAGAGATACCAATCACCTTGAAATTGCCAGCATTGAAATTGGCAAAGGCGATTGAAGACCAGACTTATGAAAGCTCCGTCGATAAGAGGATCATGTGCCTTATCGAGTTGGATGAGCAGTGAACTATGGTGGTGAATTGAATTGCTGCGCATCAAAGTCTGGTGAAGATGTTCTTTGACCAAAAAATAAAAACTCGTGATTTCCATATTGGAGATCAAGTTTTGTTATGGGACAAAAGAAAAGAACCAAAGGGAATGCATGGAAAATTTGATTCCCTATGGAGAGACCCGTTTACTATCCATCAGCTCAATGGTGAAAACAATTTTCTATTGAAGTATCAAGATGACACACCCTTTTCTCTGCCTCACAATGAGCAGCATCTAAAACACTTCAATTCTTGAAGTATCAGATAAGATCATCAGTACATATGTATATTTGTATAGTCTTTAGTTCTATTTTGTGCTTTTCATTTCAATTTTTGGTGCCTTTATTTTTAGGTAGCATAACTCCATAGCCCAATGGCATACTTGAAGGCACTAGAGATTCTAGTTTTTACTCTTCTTAGTTGTTTCAAAACTTCAACTAAAGGAAGTTCTCCAACTGGAGCTAGTTGTTTCCAAAATTTGTCACTCATTTTTGAGACAACATATGAACTATTTTGGTCCTGCAGGCCAAAATTCTCTTTTCCCTTCTCAAAAAATTGTTCTGAGTATTCAAATTCTCCATTATTCAAGCTTTTTCAGCTAACGAACTTCGCAAGCTAATTTTTACGGACTCTACAGGCTTATTTTTATAGACTCCGCAAGCTGATTTTTACGAACTCTGGAGGTTTATTTCTACGAACTCCGCAGGATGATTTTTACAGACTCTGTAGGCTTATTTCTACGGACTCCGCAGGCTGATTTCTATGGACTCTGTAGGCTGATTTCTACAGACTCTACAAGTTTATTTCTACGGACTCCACATGCTGATTTATACGGACTCTGCACGCTGATTTATACGAACTCTATAAGAAAGAAATAAGTTCCCAACACTTAGGCAATTTCACGATTTATTCAATTGAAAGGTTCAAAGGAAGGTGTCCCAAAGCCTGAAGGGTAAGTGCCCTTGCGGAGGGCAATGAACCAAAGGGAACAAGAAGATACCTTTCAGAAAGATTTTCTGCAGTGAAATTTTATAAGTGAAATCCTTCAGACATTTTGTCCGAATGAATGATCAAAGGCCCAACGGGAAGCGACTAAGGCAAACGAAAAAAATCCTTTAGATAAAATGTCTAAAGGAATTCCTCCAGACATTTTGTCTGAAGGATTTGACGAAGAAGGCCACCCAAAGGACCCTGAAGGGCAGGTACCCTTGCGGGGGGCTCTCAACGACCAAGAAATGGACCTTTCTCAAAGCTCGAAGGGCATGTACCCTTGTGGGGGGCTCTCGACGACCAAAAAAAGGACCTCCCCAAGTCTCGAAAGGACACCTTCCCTTCGAAAGGATTCAAAGACTAAGCTCGGTCAAAGGAAATCTAAAAGAAATAAATCTGAAGGAATTGACCAAGGGGTGATGGGCCTGCAGATGTCAAAGTTGGGCACCATGAACTAGCCATTAGAATCCAGACGTCCAATGACGTCCCTGAAGCTATCAAATTTAGGGCAATAAACTAGCTGTTGGCTTTCAAATGATGATGGTCGCACGAACGTCAACTTTACGGCAATGAAATAATCGTTGATCTTTAAAGGCTTGAGCATGGACCCGAATGCATTCAAAGGCTTTAAGGCCGAAAAGAAGAACTGTTGAGAGAAGAGCACAAGGAGCCTGAAAAGCTGGGAAGATAGCCCCGAGAGCTCAAATGCTAGGAAAAGATAAAACCAAGAAGAGACAAAGCTGGGAAAGGACAAAAGTCAAGAGTAAACTCATCAACCAACAGAAAGGGGAAAAGATAGCCCAAGAGCTCAAATTGCAACATGAAAGAGGGAAAGACCATAAATATATGCGTAAGAGTTATTTCCAATAGGTGGAATAGTCCACCAAGTAGACATCTGAGCTCACAAGCATTAAAAGGTGCAGCCTATTTTTCTTCCTTGACAAGAAAGCGAGGGGACAACTACATACCTATTGGGAGAAAGATTTGATGACCCATGCATAGGAGAAGATATTTTGAGATGAATTGACATGTCACAATTAAGGCATATGTCCTATTTCAACAAGGCCCCTTGACAAAACTAAAAATGCATTCAAGGCATTTAATGCAGCATGGGCCGTTCTATGAAACAAAGCGCCAAGTCTTTCTGGGCTGATATATATTATAAATCTCTTCTTTTTCACGAGGGAGATATTTTTGGATATAGAAGCAAAACTCTGCCAAAATTGAGAGGTGATCACTGAGAATTTGAGCTCAGATTGTTAATCATATTTCTTTATTTGAATGAGAAAGTAGGTTACTTTCAAACTTTGTGATGTAATAGCTTGTGTCATTTAGGAGATTGTTCTTATGTCTGTTTTCTGAAGGTGTTCTTATCCATTGAATGAAATAAGCAGAACTAGTGGAAGTAATCATAAAAGTGTCTTGAAGCCAACTATGGGAAGACTAAGTGCTGCCACCATTGTCTTTAGTGTGTTTTATGTTGTTTCTGTCTAAAGGATCTTGGGATGACTTTGTGCCCCCATTATCCTTCGTATTTCACTCTTGAGCAGTCAAGGTGGAGACTTTATGCTACACCTTTTTCTGCTGGTTACTACGCCCCCTGTTACCAGTTACTTGTTACTTATCAAAAAGAACTCCAGCCATTTGTTGTAAGACCACTTCTGAAAGAAGAGAAGTGCCTTCAGTGTTTTCACCTGGATTTCTCCTTTGTTTGTGAACATCATATCTGAAAAAAAAAAGATGGATGGTGTTGTCCTACCCCTGAGTGTTATTTTATGCATATATATATAGTATATATCTCCTCATATTTTATAGGGAACCTCCCCTTGATGAGAGGAGAGATTTGTCCCCTTTTGATGTGATAAACCTGCACATTTGGTCGACCAATCTCCTTATGTTGTGGTTGAAATCACCTATTTTGCTCATCAATTAGCTGGTGACAAAATATTCACCCAACATATTGATTAATCCAAAACTAAACAAGATAAATAGAAATTTTGCTTTGGTGTATAATGACTTTGTTGTGATTACATTCTTTATTGATCTTATCACATTAATATGAATAAACTACCGAAATAGCCTTAGAAAATATCATCAAATATATGTTGGGTTACGACCTTAGACCCATGGGTTATCAAACTATGAGAGGAATGTATGGTAATGGTTTAAAGATAAAGTTTTGAAGCATATTTAATGTTGAATCTAAAAGGCAGTTTTGAATTGCAAGTTCAACGAAGCATATACAATGCAAGTCTATTTTACAAAACACTAAGGGCCATTTCATAGATGAAAACTAGTTTGAGTTTTGGTTAAAAATTATTTCACCACTTGATACCAGTGCAAAACTTAAAGTTAGTCGATGGCAATAAAGTTAATCTTAGAAGACTGCACCAAAGCAGAAAATCTTACTTTTCATAAATTTTTGTAAAACTCAAGATCAAAAAGGGGAAAGAGTCGTGAGCATAAAAATAGTCTTTATTGCATTTAGTAGGGCATTTTCATGATTGAATCAAACAAAGGAGAATGATATAAGCTGAAAGGGTGTGATCCATAAATGATGAAAGCCACCAGCTTTTATTTTTACCATCTTTCTAGAAGTGATAATATGCCAAGACCTTAAAAATAGATATTATCTTATAGGTGACCATTTCAATTTTAAATTCATGTCATATTTTGATTTTCTCAATTTGGTTTGTTAACATTAACTAGGAAATTCTATCTTGCCAACAATTTATTTGGGCATAGGGTTCCTTAGCCTTATGTACTGTTACCAAACAAAAATTACATAAAATCATAATAATTATTTTATGAAAGGATAAGAATTTTAAATAGAATGTATCATAATAAAATCTTCATATACATTCCAGAACTATGTTATTGTGAAACACTGACAATTGTTTGTGTTCAAAATATCATAATCATGAGACTCGAACTAAGCAAGCCAATTTTTTACTTAGACTCATAGTCGATGAAAAAACTTGAGAATAATTTTAAGCATTAAAAAAATAGAAAATTTAAGACATAAAACTATTAATATGCATTACATATTAAATCAACTTTAAATACACTCAAACTAATCAATCACATCTACCATACTGATGTAGAAGCATCCCAAGTCCAAATGCGATCTTGTATCAATAAAAGAGTTATTGTTTCAATGTGAAAGCCTCAAGTTAGATGTATGTAGTGGGGGAATTCTACGAAGAGTATAATAAGTCTTCAAGTGTATCATGAAGTTAGAAATTTGATTGTATCCTTCAAAGAAGAAAAGGAATAACCACAATGATTTTCCAACCATTTATGCTACAAATAATTATTTTAGAGCATTGTGCCCACTTGGGAAGCATTGTATGGATCAGATCAAGTGTGAAATGTTCCTCCTTAGTTTTTGGGAAGCTCAAAACATTGTCCAAACACCAAGTTGAATAAAAACGCAAAACTCTTATAAACAAACCTTGGTTTTTAGAAGAAATGCTACAAAAACATTTTTAGATGAAGCCAAAATGTCATTTTTCAGTTTGCTATGTGAAAAGCATGATGGGGAGCATCCAAAGGAAGGTGAAGAAACTAAAAACCCAAGGAAAGAACTCAGTTTGAAGAAACAACAAATTACAACAATTTTTTTTCAGACCCCAAAAGAGGGAAAAGAGTGGCATTTTGAATTGATAATGGATGGAACAATTTGTGGACTCACAAGAGGTGTGGAGAACATATTTGGAAAGGGTTTTCAATCTTGATGGAGTAAAATAAAATTATGGAGCCATCTCTCAACAAGTAGTGAGTAATAAAGTGGACAAAATTTCCCTAAGTGTTTGAAAAAATATATTTTATTGCATTTTTTTGCTACGACAGTCAAGAAAATATATTATTATTATTTTTTTTAAATTTAACAACCCCATTGGGTGTGACTTAGAAAAACACAATTTTTTTTATTCGATCAACATATTCTTTATTAGAATTCATCACGAGAATCTAATTAGTAATTCAGATATAACACTCTAAGTATGTTAACTATAATTGAGCATGTGACATCTAACTATCATTGATCATTATCAACATATGAAACACATCATAACCAAATATAAAAAGTAATTACAAATATCTAGCCACGACTGTTACAATGATACATCCACTATTACCAAGTATAAATAAGAAAATAATTACATCTCATCAAAGATAATATCTCAATAATAATAAATACAATACAATGTACAAGATACAAGATACAAAGCTCCATAGAGCATGAGTTCACGAATTCTAGTATCTCTAGCAATCTCAAGTGTTGTCTCCAAGTAAGTACTATTGTGGGGAGGGAGAAGATCATCTGAGTGTTTTTTCACACCAACCACAGACCATCGATCCCTCACATAATTATCTATTAGGGAATGGTCTTCCTTTCAAAAATGAATAGATAGTGATGGTGTTGGAATCCAAAGAGACAAGCTAATACCTATGTATTGTATGATTTCTGAAAAAAATGTAGTGTATCATAAATCAACTCATTCTAACAAGATATCATACAAGTATATAAATCATACACATGAAATGATAATATCTCACTAGCATTACTTTGGTCAATTTTTTTAAATAGTTATTAATCTTTACGATCAGTGAATTTTATACACACCACTTGATCGAATTATCTTCATCTGACATTTTGATGCTAGTAAGCTAGTGAAGTTCATCTCACTACTTCTTGGTACCAATAATTCGAAATTTGATTAACATATATATAACCAATAAATTCATAGAGATTACTTTATACTAGCAATCACAAAACATGTATAGCACATGAATAATCAAATACATACATTTAGTCCGTCAAACATATGAATAAATCTTTATAATATCATTTATTACATAATTAATTAGTAAACAAGTACATATTATATCGATCGGGTATAATATATATTAGGATGTATATTATAATTTTTTTAAACAGACACAATATAATACTTACTCTAACTGTCATAAAATATGATATTCATTGAAATAACTAACATGCATACATTTAATCCATCAAACGTATGAATGAATCTAGACATAACAATTACAGATTGTACCACCCAGGGATAACATACATTTAAACTATAGTTTTCAAATAAAATACACTCTATGACATCCCATAATATCATAGTTCATTATACATGAGCACACTATTCAATCATGAACAACTAGTTTTATAATTTCAAGAATAAAAAATCTCATAATATTAAGCAAGCAAGTACGGTTTATACCAACCGAGTATATCTTGTGTTTAAATTGCCTACTATTATAACTTATAGTCATACATCACAATGCACTAATATATGCTATATATGTCTAAACACTTATACATATTAATACACTCATAATATGAATCACACATAAGTTTTTTATTATTGTATCCTAACAGTCATTTATAACTCTAATCAAGAATTTCATATGATTTCAACAATCATTATAACTTTTTTGTATGTATATATATATATAGACACACACCTTTATATCTCTGTGTGTGTGTGTATCACTTGAACAAATACTCATATTAAAAATTTAATATTTGATGATCTTTATAAGATAAAGGATTAAAAAATGTAATTCTCCTTCATAGTTTTTATCCCTAACTAAATCGATTTCCATTTTGATAGTGCATATAATTTCGTACACAAGTTTTCAAGACTATATAGTTTTTCGTATTATGGTTCGCATATAAATATTTGATAATACATAAATTGCTCTTATATGGTACACAAAAATTTCATCAAGTAGATAGATATATGAATCACCAAAGTCGTGATATTATACTAGTAAAAATTTATGCTTATATGCATCTCAATGTATGTATATATATGTATGTATGTATGTGAGTGAAAGTACCTATGTATTCGAATAGACATATATTATACCTTACATAACATATACTACATATGTTTTAATAGAATCACAATTCTGTCATATTAACGATATTTTTCATATTTATGCTTTTAACAACTTTTTAACCTTTCATGTAAAAGGCATCAAATCTATATAGTTTCTTTTTTTTAGTTTGCTATAATATAGTTCACTGATAACTACACACACATATATATATACACACACTCATGATTTTGGGAAATAGGCAAATGATCAGTGATAGATATATTAGCTGTGTTCCTTTATGTCTCTATATTTTACAATGTGGGTCGTAGTAATTTGTATTCTGAGAAGTACCTATAAACTTACTTTTATACCCTGTAGATAACATAGATCACACCATGTTACAGATCAAGATGTGCTAAGCGACTTTACTACAGCAAAACAACATTATCAATACTAATAAAATCGTTGATATAACTAAATCACTGTAGTTTAAAGGCTCGTTGTATACTATATAACTGTATATACATAATTAATGAACCATTGTATATTTAGCTTGCATACTGTGTCTTCCTAAAATTGACTTGATAATTAAATCAAATCGTTCGTTAATATACTTATCACTGCAAACTTACAATTAGATCGTTATTCTTCATTCAACACTCTATTCACCTAGTTAGTCTTGACGGACTAAGATTTAGATCATGAGCTACAACAGGGTATTAGATCCTAGCACCTACCTTATGCTCTATGAGGTGAGATCTATTAAATATTATAATTCGCTAACTGTATTTATGTTGCTATTGATGGTTGTAGTTATATTTATAAATTGCTACTGTATTCATGTATTCATAGATATGTTATACTCCCGATTTCTTTAGTGATATCGAATAGCGATTACACCCCAAGAATATGTTTTCTTCGCAGGGGATCCATTTAAAACTAATTATAGTGTGAGACCATATGTAAATTTAATCAGGATAAGAACCTTGTAGCTATTATAACTCTGGTAAATTATGTATTTTCTAATTCTCTATATTACTTTCATATAACAGAATAAGTGTATGCAACTCATAGCCCGACTCACTATTTATAAATTATGTAACTGCGGTATATATGTTAGACCACATGGTGTATTTATCTTTAGATCCGTGTGGTATACGACGGCTTTGATAATGTGTACTTGCATGAAATTCATATGTTTGAACATGATTACCAATATATTATCTATATATGGCTAAACACAGAATTAAATGTATTTTAAATACTTCACCTACCTTGTACACTGACTGAGATGGTATTCTTCTAAATTCCTCCGCTTGATTCCCCCTTCTCTTCCTCGTGTACCTCTTCTCTCCTTCTTCTCCCCTCTGATTCTTTTTCCTTCTCCAATCTACGTCCTTCTCTATGCTAAGCTTCACCCACTTTATTTTCTCCATTCTTAATCTCTTTTAAAGAGAATGGTGCTTTACTTTAAAGCTTGTTTTTCCTTTTTGTTTTTGAAACTGAGTGGCTTTTTTTTTTAATTATTATAAATTTAAGTTTTTGCTCCTTTTTGTTTTGTTTATTTTTAATTCAAGATTTTGATTTTTCTTTTTCTTTATTTTCTTGTTTTTTTTAAGTTTTATGCATTTCTTTTGTTTTTCCCTTTTTCTTAAATTTACACTTCCCTTCTAAGTCATCTTATTCCAATTTATTTTTATTTTCAAAGTGTAAGAAAATATGACTTTATTTATTAGTTAATTATAAAAATCAATATATTCGTTAATTATAATTAGCACCACAAACATCTTGATGTAATATTATGGTTAATTTGTTATTCATAAATTTTGAATTTATTTTATTTACTTAAATTTTTATTTTCGAAAACACTAATGGTCATGAGTATGGCATGAATGCAATCACACAAAATGAATTCCATATAACCATTTAATTAAGCTATCAACCCATTCATAAACAATTATTTGAATGCAAGTAGCATCAAAACACACTATCCTAACTATTCTATTATGCATATAATTTGTATTAACTAATATGGTATGTGTAGGGTTCTCGCTGATTTCTATGTCGTCCCTCAACAACTCTATTTATGTCACCCTCTCCGATGATGCTCTCATTCTGTCATACTATAAGGGATGAATCTTGCATGTATCCGACTCACGATAAACAGATAGTCTATAACATCATGATATATATATATCTCATAAAATACTGTTAAACAACAAGTCAACATGATCACAATGTAAAGAATATATACTACAACTAACTCATAACAGTGAAATTATGAAACCAAAGCAACATACCACTGTCCCATAACAACATATGACTTTCAGCTTAGTTAGTAATAATCAAATCAAATTATCAACTCTAAAAAATCCACAAATAAAAGTTTGCTTAACGAAGAATTCGAATGTAATAATTTAGATGATTTTCTTACCTAATAATATTGTTGGAAATGAATAAATTATACTCCAATAGTTTTGACATATTTTGAGACCATTTATATGCCTTTAAAGAAGCTAGAAACCCCATTTTAATTACAAATACAATCTTTGTTACACTTGAGGCCTGTGTGAGGTTATAATGTGTCACAATAAGCCATGGAGTCCTTTTGAGAACTCACTCGCTAATTACCACTTTCATTTCAAGATATTTTAAGCTCTAAAAAAATTACACTATTTATTAGTTAAAAAATCCTTTTAAATGACATGGTTTTATAAACTCTTTCAAATAGTCCTAAAGAGGGTGGAAAAATATTTGTTGGGGCTTCTAGGACCTAGATTTCCTTAAATGCACCACTATCCTAGACACATCATTTGGTATCAGAGAAGGAGTACCCTACAAAGGATAAGATATTTTCTAGCAAATAGTGTTTGAAGGACTATTTTAGATAATCTGGACTTATGTCCCTAAATTGGATGAGAGATAATCTTTGAAAATGAATAATTTTTTAGTTTTACGCAAGTTGCATACGAAGAGTATGGTAATAATTTGGATATATTCTCCATTTATTAGATTGGAGAGAAATTAAAATTATGAAATTTTGAATAATGTAGGCATATTATTGATATTTTTTTAAATTTAGATTATAGATAAGTTTAAATTATTTGAAATAGTCATTTTCTGTAGAAGTTGTTGCAAACATGTATCCTCCGATGTTGAAAAATTTGGTAGAGGGACAAAGAAAATTTAAGTGTTCTTCATCTTGGTAGGTGAGTAGAGAACAAAGAGTTGGATCGCTCTAGAGAGGAGAGCTGTATGACCTACATTTAGAGAACAAAATGAATTGAAATTATTTGAAAAAAAACACATGATATGGGATCCAATAGAAGGCAATGTGCATCAATTTTTAATGCACACAAGGAGATCTAGTTTTTGTAGTTGGGAACATCTCAAAACTATACATTGCATCCATTTCCAATATTAAATTAAAATAAAGCCACAAAGAGGGTCAATTGAAGAAGGTAATAGCCATCATACACATTTGCTTACTACATAACACTCCTATAACTATCCTACATATGTTTTAATATTACAAACCTACATTTAAAAATAATTTTAATGATTTTTTAGGGAAAATAAGCAAACTTGCCGAGTCTCATTATTATGGTTGAAAAAACATACCAAGGTTGACATAAACTTTCTTTCCAAGGGATTAATGGACCACACCGGATGTAGAAGTTGCCTCCAAAATTCTTCACATATTTTATTCCTTCTAATAGTGTTCTAGAGCAAAATAACGACCATATGGTTTAAAATATGGTCATGGTATATGACAAAGGTTAGGAGTATTGGTGCTAAAAAAAATGTTGAACGTCACATCCATAAACAAATTTGTTGATAGTTAGTGAGTATTGATGCTAGGCAATAATGACATCCCAAGAACACTTGGTAATTGTTTTCAAGTCATATTAGTGATAATTGTTGCTATGTGATGGTTCATTTCGCAAGCTTCAATCCCACTACTTCACTCATGTGATCGCTTCTTGATGCAAGGAGTGTCAAGAGAGATCAATCATACACAAAATTATTTCTCATGAGAAATGAATTACCCTAGGAATTATTCAAGTGTTAAATTATTTGCACATTAAATACTAAAAAATCATATCTTGATTTATGTTGATAATTGAAATACAAAAATATTAGAGTTGTAAACAAAAACTTATAAAACAATCTAGAATTACTACTCTAGCCTAGTGTACCCTCTGATAAAGCAATGAAAGAAAACACACAAGAATATCACCTTGCTTACTAAATGAAACCTACTCTTTCATTGAGTCGATGTGCTCTTGACTTTCAAAATTCAGTTGCTCAATAAAGTTTCATGCAAGAATTTTAGCAACATGATGATAAATTTGATTGTTTAATTGATCTCAAACAGATGCAAGAATATGATTATGACAATGCAAAAAGATAATTACGATGCTCACATGCAAAGTCATGATGATCCTTAAGAATGAGTAAGAGTGATCAATTTTTATAGTTTTGGAGGAAAGGATGGACAATCGAATTTATTCTAGATTTATTTAATATTTTCAAATTTGAATGGTGGATATTTGGTCTACGAATCAAATGCATTCAATGGGTTAGTTGAGAATTTATGAATTAGTTGTAGAAGTAGTAAAATTATTTATGAGTTTGTTAGTTAGACATTGAACATGTTAGATGTTTTAAATGATTTTGTTGCGGAGTTGAATCTCTTAAATGAGTTTATTGGAATGTTCTTGAATGTCCTAAATGAGGTTGTTAGAATGTGCTTGAATGTCCTAAATGGGGGTGATCGATTAAGTTTGAATGTCTTAAATGGGTTTGAATAAGTTTGTTAAATGATTTGTGAGGAGTTCAAGTAGATCAAATAAGGTTGGTTGAGTAGGATGACGAGGTGGCTTGGTTAATTTTATTGTTAAATTTATTTATTTTATTTTGGAATTATGTATACATGACTTAATTAATGATTAATTAAATTAACTAATATGAATTAATTAGTTAATTAATCAAAGGGGTAACGTTGATGGGGTTATGTAGAATATTTAATTAAATGAAGGTGATGTCGTAATAATCTAGATTTTTTGATGATAGATGAATTAGTTAGGATAAATGATGAATGATGAGAGTTGATTTCAAAAGATTAGTGATAATGCTAAAGTGCCATACTTTAGGTGTCTAAACATAAGGATGAATTCATTAGGATGCTCCTAGTGGTATGATGGTTACAGACGATGCTCCCTCGAGAGGGCATGTAGGGATGAAAAACATGAATGGGCTCTCGAATGAGAAGAAGGGTTGACATGGATGAATTTAGTCTAAAATGGAGAGGTGTGAATTTGATCATTGATTATGATGATTATGGATATAGATATTTTGTTATGCCCTCATCCTATGGCATGTCTAGGGATATGTGTGTCTGAATTATGGCATACATACCTCTTTTATATTTTTATCGCATTTCTCTGTGTTTTTTTATTAATTTAGCCTATGGAATAACCATGGCTAAGTAGACTATATATGTGAGGTATTAGTTAGTCTTTGAGGATCAAATTTTGAATTCTATTATAATTGCATTATTGTGGAGGTTGCCCCCTCGAAGTGTCTTAATTATAATATTCAAGTATTATACTCTTTCATCAATTGTTGTTGTGGATCTTCTTATTATGCTCTTAATTTTGTGATATATCATTTTATTTTTGTGAATCATCTAAGTAATTTCATTACAAGTGGTATCAAAGCTTTCATTTGGGCAAGTTTCTACAACATATTTTTTTGGATCTAGCGTTCTGAGCACTAGATGGTCAAAAAAACATAACTTGTGATCCAGAAAGAATTGATTTTTTCCATCATCTCAATTTTGTTTGTGGTTTTTTTACAAAAAAATAAAAAAATTGAAAAAAAAAGTTTTGAATTTTTTTAACCTTGTGTAAATTGGCAGTCATTGGATTCGTCTATGTGAGAGGATTTCAATGGTATATTCTACTGGTGTACTTTTTTGGGTCAAAAATGTTTACCCTTGTGCATATTAACAGTCATTAGATTCATCTTGGCAAGGTGATTGTAATTGTATCATCTGTTGGTACACTTTTTTTGTGTCCATAACCCTCATAGGGTTTTTGCATGGCTAGGCTCAACACTCATGGATGTAGGAAAGCGAAAAAAACACCTAAAACTTCTCCCCATGATGACATGGATTCTGAAACTTTAGATCTGAGGATTTCAATGGTGGTTTAGCACCTTCAATCAAAGTTACATGTCATGGTGTAGAAAGATAATATTCATGCAATTTAGGGGGAAGTCATGGGGATGAGAGGGGAGATGAATGTCTTAAGAGATCAATTGTAACAACTAACTAGTCAATTGGCCAAACTTGTAGCTCAACATTTGAAAAATAACTCTCCACCACTCCAGTTTGGGTCTCCTAATCCAAATAATTTGAGCGCCAATCTAGACCTGAAGCTGATGTTACCAAAAATAGATTTGTGTAAGTTTGATGGTAATGATCAGCTCACATGGATTACTCAATTTAAAAATTTATTTGATCTGCATTAGACTCCCTATTCATAAAATGTAGTCATGGTCTATCTGTTTTTGAAACTTGAGCAGTTCATTTGGTATCATTGGTTGTGTGCTCAAAACAAAAATAAAAGTGTCTAAATTTTATGGTCAGTGTTTTATGAGGAGTTGTAGCTCTACTATCACAACAATATCTCTGAAAACTAATTTAGTCAGCGAATTAAGTTGTGCCAAACAAGGACTATAAATGATTACACATTGATTTTAGAATCTATCTTTACGTGTGATGGACATTACTGAGAAAAATATAACTGACATATTTTTGTGTGACCTCAAAGATAGCATCCAATTAGAGGTTCACAGTTTAATCCCAATAATATATCTAAATCCATACCATGAGCATGCATGATTGAGAAAAATGAGTTGATTAAATGAAGACCTTTCACTAATATTTATGAATGCACTTTCCTAGCACCCTCTATTTTGCATCCTACCAAATTGACCCTTCAATAAATTGAAGAAAAGCAAGCAAAAGGTTTGTGTTTTGGTTGGGATAGCAAATGGAACAAAGGACATCAATGTGATGAGAATAAATTATTTTAAATTCAAGGCATCAATGAAGAAGAAGATGATGAGGCTTCATGTGAATATTTGGATGAACCTGAAGATGATTTTGAAGAATCTCAACCTACTATTTCATGACATGCACTTTCAAGAATTGGTACTCCTCAAACTCTTAAGATAGTGGGTTTTTTTAAGAATCAAAAGGATACTATGTTGATTGATTTTGGAAGTAAAAATAACTTCATCAACAATAAGTTTGCTATTTTTTTGAATTGTTTCATTTACCCAGCTCTAAAATTTTAGGTCATGATTTTAGATAGTGGTACCGTCAACTATTCAAGAAAATACCATAGCATTAAGCTTGCTATTGGATACTACTTGTTATATTCCCCTATGTTTTTTATTCTCATGTAAGGAGTTAACATTGTTTTGGGAGTGTAATGGCTCACCACTTTAGACACTATTGAGCTGAATTTTTAGGAACCATTCATGAGGTTCCATTTAGAAAATAAGACCTTTAAACTGCATGGATTAAGGGCTAAAGCTCCACAATTGATTAGTTCCTATCAGATGATGGAGATTCTTATAAAAGATGCTGAAGTATTTATGACACGTTTATTTTCCATAGGGGTTCAACCAACTAAGGAGTCTACACATCCTCATTTACAAAGGGTGTTGGATGATCATTGTGTTTTTTTTGTGACATGCCAAAAATACTTTCTCCAAGCCACGTGCATGATCATGTCATCAGGGTAATTCTAGGAAGTACTTCACCCAACATCAGACCCTACAGGTACCCCTATGCCCATAAAAGTGCAATTGAAAAGATGATATAGGAGATGTTAAAGGTAGAAATCATTTGACACAGTCAAAGAAAATATTTTCCTCCTATATTCATTGTGTGGAAGAAGGATCACACTTAGAATATGTGCCCAGACTACAGAGAACTCAACAAGTACACCATCAAAGATAATTTTTTTATTCTAGTAATTGATGATTTTATTGATGAATCGAAAGGTGGTGTTTATTTTACCTAAAACTACTTTCAAAACTTATTAGGACCATTATTAATTTATGGTCATGCTTTTTGACATCACAAATGCACCACCTACTTTTCAGAGTTTGATGAATGCCATTTGTAGGCCATTTTTGAGAGGGTTTTTATTAGTTTTTTTCATGATATCCTCATCTACAACAAAATTTAGGAAGACCATTTGAAGCATGTGAAACAAATACTTTCAATTCTAAAACAACATCACATTTATGCCAAACCTTTCAAATGTTTTTTTAGTGTCCAAGAGGTGGAGTACTTGGGTCATATTGTTTCACATAAAGGAATGAAAGTTGATCATTAAATAATCCAAGTGATGATGGAGTGGCAAGTTCCCAAGACCCTCAAAAACCTCAAAGAATTTATAGGGTTAACTAGTTACTATCACATGTTTATCAAAAATTATGGTAGCATTGTAGCCCCACTCACCCCTTTATTGAAGAAAGATTTCTTTCAGTGGATTGATTCAGCTACCAAGGCATTTGAATAATTTAAAATAACTATGTGCACAACTCCAATTTTGGCAACTCCTAAATTTTCAAAAAAATTATTATGGAATGTAATGCATCAAAATATGGAATGGAGGTTATAATCATGAAAGAAGGTACACCATGAGAATTTTAAAGTCACTAATTGAATGAAAAAAATAGGCTCAAACCAATCTATGAGAAAGAGATGATAGTTATTATGCATGCAATCAAACAATGGATACCTTTTCTAATGGGTTGTCACTTTTAGGTAAAGACTGATCATGATAACCTTAAATATTTTTTGGAACAATGATTATCATCTGAAGAAAAACAAAAATAGGTGACTAAAATCTTAAATTGTAATTTTGAAATAGAATATAAGAAAGAAAAAGAGAATGTGGTGGTAGATTTCCTATCCCATAGGAATGAACTAGTTGAGGCATTGTTATTTGTCATGACCTTATGGCATGCAGATTAGCTAAAGATAGCAATATCAGAATAGGATAATAATAGTGCTACCAAGGATTTGATCTACCTATGATTCCTTGATGTGCTTCCTCAAGAAGTTGAGGTCACTCGTGCTCCAAATACACTTTGCACAGTACATAGTATTTTTCTATTTTGTATAGAAACCCATTAATGATACTAAATGGGATGGCTCTAGTTATCAACTATTTTTTTCATTTCTACATAGTGCATATAAAATATCCCCTGCTCTAGAAAATGTGTGATGTCTTCCATGTTTTCAGGAATCAAATAGACACAAAATAAATGTGCATCTAGTGATTCATCTTATAGTTCTTTTGATTCTTCTCCATTACATATTTGGCTCAAATTATTTAGCTCCACATTTTTCCTTTTTGGCTTAACATTGATCCTAAACTGAGACTCTTGAAATAGTGTTACAACTCCTCAAGTTGCACTTAGAATAATTTAATAATTTTTTTAGCTCAACATTCAATCCATCGAAACAAACTCAACAACTTATCCAATTATAAACTATAGACAATAACATTTTTAAAATTTAAATCCCAATTGTAATATAACTTATTTCAACTACAAAAAAAGTAAATACATTAGAACACAACCTCGACTAGTCCCACAATACAATAACTGTTGTTCAAGTATATAAATATAATAATGTTATATTTCCTTCAGGCATTCAGCATTAATATAGATTATAGATACTATGATCTTCGAAGATTGAGTTGAACTAACTCGTGTAGCTCTAACAATCTCAAGTATGATCTTCAGGTAAGTAGTATTGTTGTGAGGAGAGAGAGCATCATTCAAACAATTTTTCATACCAACCATGAACTAACGATCCCCCGCACTAATCTCATTAATAAATGGCCCTCCCTTCATGGATGGGTAGATAGTGATGATGCATGAAACTAGAGAACAAGTAAATATCCAAGTGTGTATGTTTACTAAAACTAAACATGCAGTGTATCATAGAAAACTCATTATATTGCAATATATTGCACTAACATGTAAATCATACATACCATAAGATAAAGTCTCATTGTACATTATTAACCACAAGATTCATACTAACTACATCCTCTTAAAAATCATATCACATTACATGCTAAACATAGGAGTAAGCAAAGTGTACAATTATTCCATCAACACATCAATGAATCTTTATTATTTATCTCAAACTAGAAATAACACCTACAGTTTATACTACCCAAGTAAAATTCATATTAAACTATAGATTCTTAACTACTATAATAAGATTCAAATTACTACATCCCATGATATCTCATATTATCACAATCTAGTGTTCTAAGACATAACTACTAGTTTTTCCATAATCTGTCATACAAAGTAGTCATAAATACATGAAATCATAAGCTTTTATTTAAGTATATATAATAAAACAAGTCATACAATCACATAAAAGTCTAACCTAACATTTGTTTACACTCTCAAGATTATATGCATACATATATGATGTCCTACTAACTGTTACAAAATATACTATTCAAGTAATAACCAACACATGCATTTAACCAATCAGCGTAGACGAGAATCTATACACATAACTACAATATGTATCATCAGGGCATATATATTTAAGATGATATATTGTATATCTTATACTATCATAACTCATTGTGCATAAACACCCTACTCAAACTTGAACAAATAATCTTACTATATAATTATTAAACAATCAAGTATGAGATTATACCACTTGGGTATACCCTAGATTATATTACACAATAATAATCACATGATGCATTATTTTATTTTAGAAAAGTCTAATCACTTGTACATAAAATACTCTCATAAGATATAATGCACATAAATTTTCATCTATACATGACTCTACAAATTTGATCTTGTTGACATTTTACATAACACATCACTTGATCAAATTATCTATATCCAACATTGTTGATGTTATCTAGGCTAGTGGAGTCCATCTCACTACTTATTAGTATTATCAATGTGGGATTTTTATTAAACATATATAAGATAGCATATAACTTAAAGATTCAATCAATTTTTTTCTATATAGAGAATGGAACAATCTTAATCATTTATTTTATCCATCAAATGCATAATGAATCTAAAACGTGCTTAATATAATATTTATAATAATATATAACAAAACACAAAATTCAACATTCATACCATCCAGATATGCTTCAAATAAATATCACAATTTCTCTTCTAATACAGGTAACATATTTATTTTTCACAGACAATCATTCTTGATTTTAAACATAACTAAATTTATATTGGTAATCACCAAATATGAAAACAAGTGATTTCAATCAAAAGTTTAATTTTGTTAATTTAACAACTACTTAAGCATTTGATTTATACTTCTGGTTACAAGCTTTTCAAGTACTTCTAATGTAACCAACCATATTGTCAAGTTGGATTTATCTTAAATGATCTTAAGGTATCATACATACTTCCTGTTATATATATATATATCAAATTTAGCAAAAGATAAACCTTTGAACATATTTATAAATTCAATTTCATACTCAAGTACAAATAATAATACTCATTTTTAATTAGCTGAGCATAGGATAAATTTATCAAATCATATAAAAAATTAAACAATCCATTATATATCTAAGGATCTCATTTCTTATCACAAAACTACTCAACGGTTTGCTAAATATCCAAATAAATGGCTTATACTAAAGCAGAAACAAGATCTTAAACAAAAGGGTAGTCTCCTAAAAATACACAAATAAATTGTTTAAGAACTCAGCTTGTTTAATTAAAAAACCCAAACACAGTCTAATATAATTTTATAAATCCTAAACCATAGGTAAGAAGATTAAATACACGGCCATATCTATTGGGCATTGCTCTAAAACTATAAAACTCATTTGCTTTAAATTAAGACATTTATTTAAAAGGGTTTTACGCAGTCCAATATAGACTCCTATCTATATATAAATAAGACGCTACTTTAGAGGTATTAGGTAGCCCAATCTAGTGAAGTAATGATCAATGTAGTGGAGCACAGTGTATATTCCTCTAAGGCTAGCAATAATCTAAGATTTAGACACTTGTATTTCAAATATTTACTTAGAAGTGATATGCAAACCTCAAAAATGAAATACAAGCCTATATAATGAAACGTAGACCATAATAAATATAATACATTAGTTATTTCCATTGTTTACTGGTATAAAAAGGGGTAAGACATACTAGATCTGTCAATGTAGTTAGTAATAAATATAAAACACTGCCCCTAGGAGTAATACGCAGTCACTTAAATGAAATTCAATTCAAATAATGGTGGGACGCAACTACATAAGGTGAAATGTCATCCAAAATTTAGTGAAACGCAGTTAAGTTGTCTAGATAAAATGTCATCTTAGTTTAAATGTTCCCTAAATATTTTAACACTCGATCGTTAATAATAAAACATTGCCTGCAAGATATACTTCTAAAATGCATCCATACATAGTGAAACACTACCATGTATAGTAGAATGCAACCATGCATATTGGAACGTAGGTCAAAATTTTAAACTTAGATAATAGAATGTGGAATGCAAGCTTAATATAGTGCAATGCAAACCTGGAGAAAGAAACATAGTCCAATAGCAATACACAACCTAAAGGAGTAAATATACGTACCGTAAAAATTGAGACACATGCCTTATAAATTGAAATGTTTGCCATTATAGGGGAATGTAGGTCTTTTAGAAGTTTAATCATCGACTCAATATTATATTTTATTCATAAATACTTATCAAAATAAATACAGAACCAACTTGGTATGAATATGCTTTTTTTCCTTGCTTTTTCCTTTACTCATTCACAAATCCTTCACTTCTCTCTCTGCAGGCCTCTCTTTTCTCTTTGGTATCTCTTTTTTCTTCTAATAGAAGTAACATACTTATTTTTCACAGACAATCATTCTTGGTCCTAAACATAACCAAACTTATATTGGTAATCACCAAATGTAAAAATAAGTGATCTCAATCAAAAGTCTACTTTTGTTAAGTTAATAATTACCTAAGCTTTTCAAGTACTTCTAATGTAACCAACTATATTGCCAAGCTAGATTTATCTTAAATGATCTTAAGGTATCATACATACTTCATGTGATATATACATATATATA
Source organism: Torreya grandis (assembly GCA_037957365.1). NCBI lineage: Eukaryota > Viridiplantae > Streptophyta > Pinopsida > Cupressales > Taxaceae > Torreya > Torreya grandis. The sequence goes on from JARHVA010000293.1 coordinate 1,112,530, forward strand.
AATTCTTTGTATATGCATATATACTTAATTTAGCAAAGGATAACCCATTGAATATATTTTATAAATGTAATTCCATACTCAAGTACAAACAATAATACTCATTTTTAATTAACTAAGCATAGGATAAATTTATCTAATCATATAAAAATATTAAGTAATCCATTTTATATCAAAAGATCTCATTTTCTATGCAAAACTGCTCAACGGTTTGCTAAATATCCAAATAAATGGCTTATACTAAAGCAGAAATAAGATCTTAAACAAAAGTGTAGTCTTCTTAAAAAATACGCAAACAATTTATTTGTTTAAAAACTCGGCTTGTTTAATTCAAAAACCCGAAGGCAGTCTAGTATAATTATATAAAGCACAAATTATAGGTAAGAATATTAAATATGCAACGATATTTATTGGGATCTGCTCCAAAATTATATAACTCGGTTGCTTTAAATTAAGATGCTTCTTTAAAAGGGTTTTACACATTCCAATATAGACTCCTATCTATATATAAATAAGACACTACTTTATAGGTATTACACAGCCCAATCTAGTGAAGTACTGACCAATTTAGTGGAGCACAATCTATATTCCTCTAAGGCTGAGAATAATATAAGATTTAGACACTTGTATTTCAAATGTTTACCTAGAAGTGATATGCAGACCTCAGAAATGAAATGTAGGCCTATATAATGAAATGTAGTCTATAATAAATATAATACGCTAACTATTTCCATTGTTTATTGGTATAAAACAGGTAAAGCATAGACTGGATCCATCAATGCAAATAACAATAAATATAAAACACTAACCCTAGGAGTAATACGTAGTCACTTAAATGAAACTCAGTTCAAATAATGGTGGGATGCAGCTACATCAGGTGAAATACCATCCAAAATTTAGTGAAATGTAGTCAAGTTGTCTTGATAAAATGTTTTCTTAGTTTAAATGTTCCCTGAATCTTTTAACACTCGATCATTAATAATAAAACATTTCCTACAAGATATACTTCTAAAATGCATCCATACATAGTGGAACGTTGCCATGCATAGTGGAACGCAGGCCAAAACTTTAAACTCTAGACTATAGAATGTGGAACACAAGCTTAATATATTGCAACACAGGGTTAATATAATGCAATGCAAACTTAGAGAGAGAAACACAATCCAATAGCAATACACAACCTAAAGGAGTAAATATACGGATCGTAAAAATTGAAACACATGCCTTGCAAATTGAAACGTTGGGCATTATAGGGGAACGTAGGTCTTTTATAAGTTTAATCATTGACTCAATACTGTATTCTTTTTATATATGCCTATAAAAAGAAATGTAGAACCAACCCGGTATGAATACACCCTTTTTCCTTGCTTTTCCCTTTACTCACTCACAAATCCTTCTCTTCTCTCTTTGCATGTCTCTCTGTCTTTCTTTTCTCTCCCGTAACTTTTTCCTCTTCTAATATAGGTAACATACTTGTTTTTTTACAAACAATCATTCTTGGTCCTAAACATAACTAAATTTATATTGGTAATTACCAAATGTGAAAATAAGTAATCTCAATCAAAAGTTTGGTTTTGTTAAGTTAACAACTACCTAAGCATTTAATATATACTTTGGTTACAAGATTTTCAAGTACTTCTAACATAACCAGCTATATTGCCAAGCTGGATTTATCTTAAATAAATCTAAGGTATCATACATACTTCACGTGATATATATATAAATTCTTTGTATATGCACATATACCTAATTTAGCAAAAGATAAACCATTGAACATATTTTATAAATGTAATTCCATATTCAAATACAAACAATAATACATGTTTTTAATTAGCTAAGCGTAGGATAAATTTATCTAATCATACAAAAATATTAAACAATCCATTCTATATCCAAGGATCTCATTTTCTATCGTAAAACTACTCAACGGTTTGCTAAATATCCAAATAAATAGCTTATACTAAAGCATAAACAAGATCTTAAACAAAAGTGTAGTCTTCTAGAAAATAAGCAAACAAATTATTTGTTTAAAAACTCAGCTTGTTTAATTCAAAAACCCAAACACAGTCTAGTATAATTTTATAAAGTGTAAACTATAGGTAAAAAGATTAAATATGTAGCCATATCTATTGGGCATTGCTCCAAAATTATATAACTCGATTGTTTTAAAATAATATGATTATTTAAAAGGGTTTTACGCAATCAAATATAAACTCTTATCTATATATAAATAAGACACTACTTTATAGGTATTACACAACCCAATCTAGTGAAGTACTGACCAATATAGTGGAGCGTAGTCTATATTCCTCTAAGGCTAGCAATAATCTAAGATTCAGACACTTGTATTTCAAATATTTACCCAAAAGTGATATGCAGACCTTAGAAATGAAACACAAGCCTATATAATGAAACGTAGTCTATAATAAATATAAGACGCTAGCTATTTCCATTGTTTACTGGTATAAAAGGGGTAAGACGTAGACTAGATCCATCAACACAAACAACAATAAATATAAAACGCTACCCCTAGGAGTAATATGTAGTCACTTAAATGAAACTCAATTCAAATAATGGTGGGATGCAGCTAAATAAGGTGAAATGTTGTCCAGAATTTAATGAAACACAGTCCAGTTGTCTAGATAAAATGTTGTCTTAGTTTAAATGTTGCCTAAATCTATTAACACTTAGTCATTAATAGTAAAATGTTTCCCGCAAGATATACTTCTAAAATGCAGCCATACATAGTGGAATGTTGTCATGCATAATGAAATGCAGCCATGCATAGTGGAACGCAGACCAAAATTTTAAACTCAAATGATAGAATGTGGAACGTAGGTTTAATATAGTGCAATACAGATCTGGAGAGAGAAATAAGGTCCAATAACAATACACAGCCTAAAGGAGTAAATATACAGACCGTAAAAATTAAAATGCAGGCCTTACAAATTGAAATATTGGCCATTATAGGGGAACGTAGGTCCTTTACAAATTTAATCATTGACTCAATATTGTATTTGCTTCATTTATATCTATAAAAAGAAATGCAGAACCAACCTGGTATGAATACGTCTTTTTTTCTTGCTTTTTCCTTTATTCACTCACAAATCCTTCACTTCTCTCCCTGTGTGTCTCTCTGTCTCTCTTTTCTCTCTTGTATCTCTTTCCTCTTCTAATACAGGGTTCATGCTTGTTTTTCACAGACAAACATTCTTGATCCTAAACATAACCAAATTTATATTGGTAATCACCAAATGTAAAAACAAGTGATGTCAATCAAAAGTTTTGCTTTTGTTAAGTTAACAACTACCTAAGCATTTAATTTATACTTCTGGTTACAAGCTTTTCAAGTACTTCTAACGTAACCAGTCATGTTGCCAAGTTACGCTTATCTTAAATGATCTTAAGGTATCATACATACTCCTTGTGATATATACATATATATAAATTCTTTGTATATACATATATACCTAATTTAGCAAAAGATAAACCTTTGAACATATTTTATAAATGTAATTCCATACTCAAGTACAAACAATAATACCCATTTTTTATTAACTAAGCATAGGATAAATTTATCTAATCATACAAAAATATTAAACAATCCATTCTATATCCAAGGATCTTGTTTCCTATCGCAAAACTACTCAACGGTTTACTCAATATCCAAATAAATGGCTTATACTAAAGCAGAATTAAGGTCTTAACCAAAAGTGTAGTCTCCTAGAAAATATCCAAACAAATTATTTGTCTAAAAATTCAGCTTGTTTAATTCAAAAACCCAAATGCAGTCTAGTATAATTTTATAAAGCGCAAACCACAGGTAAGAAGATTAAATATGCAGCCATGTCTATTAGTCGTTGATCTAAAATTATATAACTCAGTTGCTTTAAATTAAGATGTTTTTTAAAAATGGTTTACGTAGTCCAAAATAGACTCCTATCTATATATATAAATAAGACGTTACTTTATAGGTATTACGCAGCCCAATCTAGTGAAGTACTGACCAATATAGTGGAGCATAGTCTATATTCCTCCAAGGCTTGTAATAATCTAAGATTTAGACACTTGTATTTCAAATGTTCACCCATAAGTGATACGCAGACCTCAGAAATGAAATGCAGACCTATATAATGAAACATAGACCATAATAAATATAATACGTTGGCTATTTCCATTATTTACTGGTATAAAAAGTGGTAAGACGTAGACTAGATCCATCAACTCAGTAATAAATATAAAACATTGCCCCTAGGAGAAATACACAGTCACTTAAATGAAACTCAGTTCAAATAATGGTGGGATGCAACTACATAAGGTGAAACGCCATCCAAAATTTAGTGAAATGCAATCAAGTTGTCTAGATAAAATGTTGTCTGAATATTTTAACACTCAGTCATTAATAATAAAATGCTAATTACAAGATATACTTCTAAAACACAGCCATACATAGTAGAACGTAGCCATGCATAGTGGGACGTAGCCATGCATAGTGGAATGCAGGGCACAATTTTAAACTCGGACAATAGAATGTGGAACGTAGGTTTAATATAGTGCAACACAGGGTTAATATAATGAAATGCAGACCTGGAGAGAGAAATGTAGTCCAATAGCAATACACAACCTAAAGGAGTAAATATACAGACCGTAAAAATTGAAACGCGGGCCTTACAAATTGAAACAGTGACCATTATAGGGGAACATAGGTCTTTTACATGTTTAATCATTGACTCAATATTGTATTTTATTCATAAATATCTATAAAAATAAATACATAACCAACATGATATGAATACGTCATTTTTTCTTGTTTTTCCCTTTACTCACGAATCTTTTGCTTCTCTCCCTGCGTGTTTCTTTGTCTCTCTTTTCTCTCCTATATCTCTTTCTTCTTCTGATTTTTTATCTCTCCCTTTAATTTCTCAATCTTTTATTTATAAAATTCTCTTCCAATCTGTTGTGCTCTTTTCTTTTGCATGCCATTTGCACTCTCACTTCTGTCTATAATAATCTGTAGTTATCTTACCTTCATGGTCGTAGTTTAACTCACCTTCTATTTTCTTCAATCATATTAAAACATGCAATTTGCTTATTTAAATCACCACGCCATATTTCTCCATTTATCTCAATATAAGTTTAGGTTGACTCAATAAATAATTATATCTATTTTCCCAACTTTCATGTAATTTTATGCATGCATTTCAAAACTAAATTTAGATTGTCATAACTCACAGTTAGTACTATAATGATAATTCAAATTCCATGAAAACAATTATTACAAGGATAATTATTTATTTAACTAATAAATATTAAATCATGAATTGCTTCTTATTGCAAAATAAATGTATTTACAATCATTCATATCTATATAGCAATTAAATATCTATTTTCTTGATTTATTCTTAAAAATTAAGACAATTAAATTACGCACTAACATTTTATGCATATAATATTTAATCATGCACTAACATTTTATGCATGTAATATTTAAAATATAATGTGTGTAGGGTCACTAGCAATTCTTTTGTCATCCTCCAATTGTCTCATTTAGTCCATCCTCTTCAACGATACTCTCCCTCATCAAGATTTGAGAGTAGGATTTATCCTACATCCACCTCGCAACAAGTATGTAGTTAGTCTGAGGAGTCATAAATATCAACCAATGATGCAAAACTAATAAATACATATCCATAATGTATAGAATAATTAAAATACAACTGTCACATTATGTATACTAATCAACAATATCACTGTCCCATAATAGTATATATCATAAAGCTCAAGTCATTGCAATGATTATCAGATAATAACCATACTAATCCATGGATTCAAATGTTATAAATCATAAGGTGAAATCGAGATGTAACAAATAACATCAATGAGCAAAATATCCTTCCCCTTAACATAGGCTTATTTAATAAGTATCGCAGAGCCTAATGATCAGTGAAAATTTTTAATAGTATTGCCAAAATGTAATGTCTAAACTTTTGGAGTGCAAACACCATGGCCAAGACTTCCCGATATGTAATTGTATAATTTTTCTCTATAGTTGATAGTTTGCAACTTGTGAAGTGGATTATATGGTCTAATCCTTCATCTCATAATTGTGTGAGAACAACTCCTGCCACAATTCTTGAAGCATCTACATCAACATGAAAAGTTTTTCTCCACTCGGGATAGACCAAAATGGGCACTATGACCAATCTCTATTTTAGATCCATGAATGTTGTTTGGCATTCATTTGTCCACTCAAACCTTGTATCTTTACGTAGTAACTTTTTCGTTGGAGTGATATAGTTGCATAGCTTTTTATGAATTTTTTATAGTATCTTGTATGCCCCAAAAATTATCACACCTCTATAGAGCTTGTGGGAGGTGACATACCCATAATTACTATGATTTTGACTTGATCCATCAAGATCTCATCCTTGCATATTGTGTCCCACCAAGACACCAAAAGGTGTGAAGAACAAACGCTTGTTTAGATTTAGCACAATTTGAAAAGCTCGACATCATTCTAGCAAAAGTCACAACTTAGAGAAGTGTTCCTTGAACAAGGAAAAGATAGCCCAATCATCTAGGAAGACTTCAAGAAAATCATGGATGAATTCTTTATAAGCAATGACCACCACTCTAGAGAACACAGTTGGATCATTCTTCAATCTAAACAACATTACCTTATATGCAAAAAATCCCCTCTATTGTAAATGTTGTTTTGGCTTGATCTTCTACTGCAATTGGAATTTGGTGGTACCTATTGAACCCATCGATGAAAGAGTACACTGCATGTCTTACGACTGTCTCCAAAACTTTGTCTATGAAAAGAATTTGTATGATCATTTATACAGGGATCATTTAGGTCACAATAGTCCCCACACACTCTAATTTCCTAAAACTTCTTAGGATGTACCACCATTGGGCTGACTCATGCTACCTTTTCCACTGAAAATATAATATTTGTGCCTTGCATGTGATCTAGTACAACGTATACTTTCAGCTTCATGTTAGGATTTAACCTATAAGGCCATTTTTTCATAAGCCCTGCACACTCATTTAGTTGTATGTGTAATTTGCCTAAATAAGGGTCCACCCCTTTTACTTTTGTGAATTTCGCTAGGAAAAAAACACGGTAATCTTGTAGTAAATGCAATGCCTCTGAGGTTTCATTCTACATCCATTAGTCACCCAAAGTCACAAGCTTTGGTGTTGGATATGTTCTAATGTTTCCTACCAACTTATTTAAAAGCTCTTGATAAATGTTGTTGGAATCACTTGGAATGGTATCTTGCATTGTTCGGTGCCCTTCTTGCTCTTGAATATTAAGATTTTGCAACTATTGATATTCATTTTGATCTACGAATTTGGCTTTAGGCTCCTCCACTTCTCGCTCTGGTTCAAAAAATTCATTCAAATCTAAGTCCCCATTACTATCGGTGGACTCTATTAATTCTCCATCATTTGAGATCCTATTACATGGTTTGATGAAATTTTTCTCCTTTTGTTTGCTTGCCTTGTAATTTTGGATAGTTGCATTCAAATCTCTAGATACAATACTTAAGTCTTCTGCTTGCCCATAACATACAAATATTTTCAACTTTTTGCAGGGTGTTTTACACTAGAGGATTCTCATCCTAAAAAACAATAGTCTGATTGAAATCTTATTTTACCTACAGCCAATGCTTTGTCTCCCATCTGTATTCCTGATCCATGTACTAGACTATTAGGAGTGTTGCCAGAGTATTTCTGAAGATGTGTACCTAGTATTTGGGTTCTACACCCTACACATACCACACATCCATGCACTTATGAAAGTGCATTTATAGGCATTGTCCTTGCTATAAAAAGGGCCAATGTTCCCTAACAGTAGGTGGTATTTGGAATCGAGCGTGCAACAGTGACACTCATTTAGTTCTATGTGAATTTCGCCTAAATAAGGGTCCACCCCTTCTACTTTTGTGAATTTCGATGGAAAAACATCCCAGTAATCTTGTAGTAGTTGCAATGTCTCTGAGGTTTCATTTTGCGTCTAGTAGTCACCCAAAGTCACAAGCTTTGGTGTTGGATATGTTCTAATATTTCCTACCAACTTCTTTAAAAGCTCTTGATATATGTTGTTGGAATCACTTGGAATGGAATCTTGCATTGTTTGGTGCCCTTCTTCCTTTTGAATATTAATATTTTTCAACTATTGATATTCATTTTGATCTACGAATTTGGCTTTAGGCTCCTCCATTTCTCGCTCTGGTTCAAAAAAATCATTCAAATCTAGGTCCTCATTACTATCGGTGGACTCTGTTAATTCTCCATCATTTGTGATCCTATTACATGGTTTGATGAAAATTTGTTACTTTTGTTTGTTTTCCTTGTAATTTTGGATAGATGCATTCAAATCTCTAGTTGCTTCTTACTACAAGTTTGTTGCAATACTTAAGTCTTCTGTTTGCCCATAACATAGAAAGATTTTTAGCTTTTTGCAAGGTGTTCTGTACTAGAGGATTCTCATACTCGAAAACAAAAGTCTAATTCAAATCCTATTGTACCTACAACCAATGCTTTGTCTCTCGTGTGTATTCCTAGTCCATGTACTAGACTATTGGGAGTTTTGCCAAAGTATTTCTAAAGATGTGTACCCAGTATTTGGGTTCTACACCCTACGCATACCACACGTCCATGCACTTATGAAAGTGCCTTTCTAGGCACTATCCTTCCTATAAAAAGGGCCAATGTTCCCTAACAGTAGGTGGTATTTGGAATCAAGCGTGCGACAATTCGTAAACCTCATCCCAATGTAATGGATTTGTCATGTGGACTACCCACCAAGTCACAATAGCTCTTTTGAGTGCATAATTTAGTGCACTCACCCTCTGATCTATATTCGGCACACGATATTCTAATATTAAAATAAATTGATTCAAGTCATCAATTACAAAGTATTGAGGTAACTGACATTTTATGTCAAAAACCATGTGTATTGAGGTATTTTACCTCATGATCTCCCCTCAACCAATTTAACATGTAAGTATTTAAGCCACCACTGACTAAAAACGCAATTTTCCAAGGTAAAATACCTTCCTTCGTTGGCCCTGTGTAGTCCATATTTGTCACACCTACTTTGTACGCAAAATCCACTTCTGACCTAGTTGGTCATTGCACAAAAGGTGACTTGCATTCATCCATTTGAAACTACAAAAATCATGCCTCTGTGATTATGACTTTTGAAGCAAACTATCCAGCGAATTGTGGTTGTTGTTGAGGCTGTGTTTTTGGTTGGAAAATTTTATATTTTGCTACTTGCAAAGCATTAGGCTTAGATTTTGTACTCACCTAAACCCAACAATTATCCCCATATGCATATGGTGAATCTAGCTCTTTAGGTATGATGTAGGGCTTGTGCTCTAATTCATTCAGAGGTATAATAATAATTTTATCCCCTTGATGCACTTTCAATTGATTACGCATTGTATTAATAGTCATTTGACCATCATAGGCCCACTTTTTACCAATTAACGCATGGTAGTGCATTTCATCAATTTTCATGTCCATTACTTCAAAATAACCTCACAGGCTTAGTTCAATCATTTTGATTTCCACATCTTCTAGTCGGCCAATAGGCTCTACCCTACCATAGTGTACGAGACTTAATGTGACTAGATTGTAACTAAGCGATGGTCATCCAATAGCTTCCCAAGTAGACTGAGGAATCATATTATATGTGCATCCAAAATCAAATACAGTCTTCGTACTTCATATCTTACCAACTCAATATTCATTGGGGAATCAACATCTCAAGGTTTTTTAGTCTTTACGTACCTAACTACCTTGTCAATATGTTGTTAAACTCGTTGTGCACACTCTAGCAAGTTATGCATAATATTTGTAATAGTATGCGAGATATCTTCATTTTGCAAAGTGCTCATAAGTTTTAAAAGGTTAGCCAAGGCAATCACTACTCCCTCTTACCTCAACATGCAGACAATCTACCCATACATTTTTGCATTGATGATTGTGACATCGTCATTCGATGTAGTTTGATGTTGTCTGTTCTAAATAACTTGCATTCCCTGGCGCATCAAGCCTTTTTCTATCATAGGGTCAAGATACTTATCTTGTTGAACCTTTCTAATTATTTGATCTTACGGCATTTTTAAAGGAGGCAATCCATGCTCTGCATATTGTTGCCTTGTAATTGCTTGCATTAATACATCTCCTTGGTATGCAAATTTATCATTTTTTTGTTTTGCATGGGTTTCTCTTTCCTCTACTTCTCCAAAACCAGAAAATCTTCAATACAGTGTTGTCGTAAAACTCTACAATAGATGTAATACATCTGAATTTGAGGGTTAGTCGAGCAATTTCATGCAAAGTGATTATATTCGCTGCATAGAAAACATTGAATTGGTTGACGAGCTTGCCGGTTATCATTATTGTGACCTCCCCAGTATCCTCCACGGTACCCCCCTTTGTATCCTCTATTTTATGGGAAACCCCAACCTTGTGATTGTTTCCCATCAAATCCCCCTTATTGTTCTTGCTAAGGAGACGATGGAGCCCAATTTGATTCCTTTGGCTGGGGAATCACAGTATTCCATGATGATTGGTAATGATATTGTGGAGATGATGCCATCTATCTTGCCAGATCTTGGGGTTGATAATATGGTGATTAAGGCATCCACCCAAGAACACCTAATGTTGCGCTAGACATTTCTACCTTCGGACCTAGAATTCGCTACTTCGCAATAGGTATCTGTTGTGTAGCAACTATGAAAACATTCTTAGTGATGGCATCTCAGACTTATCTATGATCATAATCCCATACTGATTCTCCACTTCTTTGTCGAATCTCTTTAAGATCTTGAATAGTAAGGTTGGCGCACTTCATTTTAAATTATGTGATTAATTGATCTTTGACCTATTGAATACTTAAGAAAGAAACATCTTTTTTATATATGAATTCCAGAACTCAACTTATTAAGACCCCGAAGAGCTCGCATTTTTTCACATCCTCAATGGTCACTCCCTTAACATGTCATTTCATGTCATAGGTTAACAAACACTGCTCAAGGTCAGAAGACCCATCATATGGTGTCAAAGCAATGAACATTTCTATGTTCAAAGCCATGCTTGGTATACTTGTAACTATTACTACTGGCCTTTGCAAACTAATCTTTACTGGTGTCTTACAACTTATTTCGAAATAAAATCCAACGTCTTCTAACTTCTTGTCTATTAGTTTCCGAGTCTCTACACTAAGTTTACCAAATTTGTCTGTAAATGAATCAAACCAATCTCCACCTATCCCAACATCTACACTTTACTTTCTTCTTTCTGATGATAAAATGGGCTCAGGGAATGCATACTCACGAAATGAATGGTCTGTGTCTTCAACTTCTTCTGTCTGTAACCTTGAACCGGCGATAATCTTGTGATTTTACATTCCTCCAAAGAATATTTATTCCCTCGTCCAAACAATATATTTCCTTGTAACTACGATCTACCACTATCTTCTACCTATTCCCCTGCTACTCTACTTTCCTTTTTCTCCTCACTCTTCCATATCTTCTATATCCCAATTGGCTTCTTTTTCGAGCCCTTTCATTCCTTGGTATGTATAATCTCCAATTTCTATAAATTATGTAGCCTCTCTTTGGGCTTCCCTCTCTTCACATCCTCTTTTACTCTGACTAATCACAATTAAATTTTGGTTATCAGGGTTATTCCACCTTTGTTGTCACAACTCTCTTTTCAATCTTAAAATTTTCTTCTCATTATGCTTCTCTATGTCCTTCATCTTTTGTGTTCAAGTTCAAATTCCTTTGTTCAACTCATCATCACTCACTCCTACATCACACACACCCCCATAACACTCAAAGTGACTACTCTATGTTGGTAGGGGTAGGCACCATGGCCTTGCAATAACCAACATCTTGATAAGAGTAGGTAGTCATTGAAGAAACTTTCCTTAGATGTCTCTCATAAATAGATCATTTACAACCTCAAAACCCATATATCATTGTGCAAGAAATTCTATAATATAATCAACGATAGTAGTTTTTGCCTAGTGATCCATTGCACAAATTCAGTTGATGTCTAATCTTCGTAGGTTTTTTAGTCTTTCTTTTGTCCAAGCTAAAATCATGTCTTCCTTGGTTGAAAAAAATAGTATTCCAATCTTGATAACCATGTAGCTAATAGTCTAGGAATTCGCAACAAAAAATCTCATATATTTCACCATAAATGTGCTCATTCATCGAGCCATTTCTCCAAATCTTTGTCCCAACAGCGATCGCAACATGCTTTAACAATCCATGTTCACTACACCATTGTTAGCAGATATCCCTAAAAAACCTATCAAAACTTGATATTATAAGGATAGTTGTGCTAAGTATAAACAAAATTATAATGCAAAAATAGTTTACTCAAATATGGGGTATTCATGCAAGAAAATGCAATTTTAACATATACAAAATATACAATATTATTTTACATAATTAAATAGATTTAGACAAATAGAGCATTCATTTTGCACAGAACAACTATAAAAGACATCAAGAAAAACCATCTTAGAACTCTATATTAATCTCTATCACATCGAAACTCTTTTACAATACAACTAAACACTATATATAGAGCTTTTACAAGGCATTGTCACTTCATATCTCAGTGTTTCACTACAAACAAAAGAATGGCTTTTTGCATTCAGAAGACTCTTAGCATGCATTCAATTGTCCAATACATACAAAAGACAAAATAGTGCAAGTCACAAATATGTCTATCAATTAAAGTATGGGATTTTGTAGCCCTATTTACAACCAACAAAGCAAATGATTTCTCTCTAGAATGCAATCCATTGACCTCTACCTATGTCGCGGCCAATAATCTTTCTAACTATAAAATATGTGTTCCATTTGTGCGCTATTGTTATCCCAAAAACTGTGGTGGTCATGTGTGTTCTTGATCCCTCATCAAACCTGTTGGGTGTCTATGACATGTTGCATCAATGCAATTTCCCCCCCATGGAAACTAGTGTAGATATGGAAGGACCTAAGTAGGCTCTCCTATGAACCTAAATGATCAATGCAATGTCATGTTGTGAAAGCACAACATCCAAAATCTCATGGTGTGTGGCCTCAATTAATTTGTACCACCTAAATGTCGTCTTTGCCCAAAATTTGTACTCGCTGAGAAGTCCCCAAGGGAGCTAGATCAGCTCATCAATTATTGGTTCAAATCTTCATGATCGATGAGGGTGGTGGCTGATTTGATTGGACGGAAACGGAAATTTCCCAGCCTAATGCAGGATAGCTTATAGTATATGAGACTGCCACGTCCTCCTAGTAGGTAGGCATCTAATTGTGCATCATTTACACAAGATTCTAACTTGTGACCACTAGGCTAACTCAGGTGTACATGCAGATGTTTTTGAATGCTTTCCCATTGACTATGACAAGCTGCTAAGATTATTTCTGATTTGGTTGTCTGAAATTTACAATTGTCTATTCTCTCTTATTTTATGGTGTTTGACGTGAAGTCTATTCGTGTACAATGGAGATTTTGATTTAATATAAATTTCCTTCATATATATGTGTGTGTGAGTGTGAGAGAGAGAGATGGCTACACAATATCTACACAAATAACTCTCTTCTAACATGTGAAATGATATCTACACATTTTCTTCCAGGGTTTGCTATATATTACATATTAAAATTCATACAAAATGCCAAGATACTTTGATCTATTTAAGAATTTGGGGTTTTGATGATATTGTTTGAAGTTCTCTCTTATTTTTAAATTTGGGCGTATGATTTTATGTTGTCCAGATATAGGTAATAACAAATATGTTTAATCTAGTATACAGGAATTTTATAAATGGAGAAGCTTTTGGCAGAGTATACTTCATGCTTCAGCCTGGGTTGTTTTATGAGGACTCCCTGTACTATATACATTGATCTGTATAATACAATGATTACAGCCAGCCGTATAAGATATAGATGACTGGAGAAACACAGCCAAAATAGACCCCATCACCTGCAAGCTGAACAGCAAAACTGCAACAAGTATTGATTGAGTAGGAGAAAACAAATTGTCATTCAGCCTATTTCCAGACAACAGAAGGAAACAGAGTTCGATAAAATACTGTTAAAATTAAAATAAAATTTTGTAAAAGAAACAACTTAATAACAACCAATTTCAGTATAAAAGGGATCTTCCTCGGTAGTTCGATCAAACAGCAAACAATAATTCTGCACTCTTTATCATGCAAATTAAATCCAACAGCAAAAAATATACATTAGAAATCTAACTAAATGATCCATGTTGCTTGCATGGAATCTCAAAGGATGCATAGCAAAACACACGATCTTTATTTAAACATGTCCACTTGGAATTATGGACAGCATAAAATTAGCGGTACACCTGTGGATATTTAGTTGCTTAGAGGCCTCAAATTGTTACTTTACAATAGACCTGAATGTCATCTCATTTGGTGAGGAACTGACAACGAGGACACAGTCTGGTTATCTTGCCTAGCAAAGACATCATTCTTTATTTGAAGAGCAGCAGTCTGCAAAGACTCCTTTGGATGCCTGCAAAAGAATATAGACCATGCCGTATCCTTTGAGCCACCGGTCTTTTTGCAAGCAATCAATTAACATGACTTGGTCAGACAAATTGAAATAACTTACCCTGGAACAGAATAGTTTTGGTCAGACGCTGCAGGAGATTGATCAAAGAAAGATTTTCCTTTCAATGTACAGGGTCTAGGTTCACAATTATTTTCCTGCCAGTTTAATCCCACAAATTAGACCATAACAGAAAAAGAAATGACTTCCTTTATATTTTCAGATAACCCAAGAAGGAAAAGGATTCCCTTTATGAGAATTTTTGTAACTTTTTTCATATTAAATGACTAAAGTTTGCACATCATATTTCTTTATATGAGTTCAACATGCTACCCATGCTTAATGAAATTAATTTAAACCAGAACATGCCTTTAACCCAAACTGAGTTGGATGAGGAGTACAAATCTCAGAGAGAGGTGTTCTTTTCTTCTCAGAAAAATGTTTTTTCTCCCTGCATAATGGATGAGAGTATTAAAGATCAAGAAACACAATTTAAACATGATAAGGAAGACCATATGACAAACCTTGAGTTGCACTTATAATTTTCAAATTTATTAAAAGAAGGCCATACAGAGTTATTTCTAACCTCTTTGAAGGGGCACAAAAGAAGAATTGCATACCTTGAAATATGAGAAATTGCCTCAGATTTAAGCCCTAGGGTTGATGAGCCTGAGATGATCTGCATCAGGTTTAATGATTCAATCAACTACACAAATTTTCAAAATTTTGGTGAATCCTTTTTTTCAAAAGGATCGTTAATGTAACTCAGAAGTTCCATATCTAAAATTTCAAATTTTAGATATCATTCAGAAAATTGCAAATTATATACTCCAAAAGGGCAATCCACAGTAATTTAATGCAATATTAAGCTTATGTGACACACAACGTTAGGGGATGGGAGGATAAAGAATTAAGGACATGGGTTGAAGAATGGCTCAACTCATGCTGAAGATTCAGAGAACGAACAGTACAACACATGGAAACTCAAAGGTCACTTCTCTTGCTAAAGAAGATTGATAAAATACCTAGGCCTCATCAGCTTAAGCATGACCACTATCATAATTATCCTACTTTTCCATAACATGCAATGGAACATCAAGCAAACCCACCTGCACATCTGTAGGCTCCTCATCAACGAAATAACCTAATGTGCAAGGCACAGGCAAACCCTTGATAGTTTTTGAATGCCAAGCTAACAAATGGATAATAAAGTATGCATCCCCTTTTTGATAGTTGCAGAAAGTTGAAAATTATATATTTCAAAAGGGCAATCCACAGTAATTTACTGCAATATGTAAGACTATGTGACCCACAACATTGGGGGATGGGAGGATAAAGAATTAAGGACATGGGTTGAGAAATGGCTCAACTCGTTCTGAAGATTCAGAGAACCAACAAAAGTACAAAACATGGAAACTCAACTCGTTCTGAAGATGCTTACTTCTCTTGCTCAAGAAGATTGAAAAAAATGCCTTGGCCTCATCAGCTTAAGCATGACCACTATCATAATAATCCTACTTTTCCATAACGTGCAATGGAACACCAAGCGAACCCACCTGCACATCTGTAGGCTCCTCATCCATGAAATAAACTTATGTGCAATGAAGCCGGTGGGCAAAGTCCTCTTAGCAAGCAAGGAACAAGCAACCCTTGATAGTTTTTGAATGCCAAGCAAACAAATCTCTAAACTCAGCTAAAGTATGTATCCCCTTGACTAACGGGTAATAAAGTAGCCAGTTCTTTCACCTTGGATTCTAGTAAATGAGCAACCAAATTCAGAAATGTAAAAAAAACTGCTGCTGGAAACATTGATCTGCCCTGCCCCACCTTGATTGAATTGAATGAGCGAGTGAACGATTGATCTGTCCTGTCCTCACCTCCACACAATTTTTGATTGAGCACAAACACGGCCTTTGGAAGGGGGCTTCATTTTATTCTACCATTTTTGTATGATAGATAATTAAGCATGGCAACAGTTGAACATAAGGAAAGAGGGAGTGTTATCACAAGCAGTCTAAGGATGAACAACTTTGCCATGGAATGTTGACCACGTGATAAGGAAGCAGGGTGTGTCAACAAATATTTTTGTCTAACAATATATATCAAATATAATAAGTATAAATCATAGTTGTTTCCTCAAAAAAGAACAGCAAGTTAAAATTAAAAAATATATAATATTCACTTCTTATTGAGATAACATGGGTATCAGATTGCACCCTCCAGTTTTAAGGTAAAAGAGGGCTTTGCAGTTTCCACTTTTACATAATTATATTATATGTTAAATATATTTCCATTTTATCCATCGCATTACTTGTTCATGGCTGGCTTGTGGCATGACACAAGAAAAAAGGCCGATGAAGAGGTGACACTGATATACAACAATTGTGGATCAATACTCAACCATACGTCCATTACAATTGACCGTCAATCCTCACCCAAATCTACTTCAAGCTTTGCAACCTTCATCTAAATTAAAAAAGACTATGAAGGGTGGGATGTTGCACAAAAGGACTAATCATTTTAATTCCCTTGGCTCTCGTATCAAATTTAATATGTTTTGCATGAGGCTACATTTACATGACTGTGTTTAGCTTCAAAAAAGTGTCATCCCAAACACTACACTCAGTATTTAGAACCAACAGATATTTTACTCACATTTTGTAATTTTGGTCATAATTGAAGGAACAGATTTGTATGGTCAACGTTCTATATTCAATTGGTTTAAGTTGCATGTTCAATTGGTTTCTTCAACAATGCCATCAGATCTTTGAGTCTCCGTACCCTTTCCTTTGGAAATATCTTTTGATGGACATTGCAGAATAGGAGGATAAAATGGAAATGAGGCAATAGAGGAGAAATTTTGTATTATACCTTTGATTCTGGAGAAATTTCTTTTGATGGTTTCTCCTAAATGCTCACTAGTGTTTAATTGTATTATAACAGATAACTTCATGAAGTGCCATCGCCAAATGGCCATATATCTCTCCAACCAATATAATGCCTATCGTGAAATGAAAAAGTTACAAAACGAAGAATAACCAAGGCATTCCCTGTGACTTACTATTTTAACAATATTTAGCCCTACCTAAGTAAAAGCTATACCGCCTCAAAACTACAAGCTGATATATATAGGTAGGTAGGTAGGTTTTGAAGGCACCACAAGATCAATCATCTATGTAGTATCATGTTGAGGTAGTGCATCATCCAATATATCATTATGGGATCTATCCACCATGGTTTCTCATATGGTCTCCTCTACTATAGCCTATGCAAAAATTACATCAGTTCTCAAATATATATCTCAAAAAACATACACACACACAGATATATATATATATATATATAAAACCAAAATAATCACATTAAACCATAGCTTACTCAACAATAGTCACTCCATCTACACGACCACCAAGAACCTCCTATGATGCATGGCTCAGTGGTGGTGATAA
The DNA here is from genome assembly GCA_037957365.1 of Torreya grandis. Taxonomy (NCBI): domain Eukaryota; kingdom Viridiplantae; phylum Streptophyta; class Pinopsida; order Cupressales; family Taxaceae; genus Torreya; species Torreya grandis. The sequence goes on from JARHVA010000293.1 coordinate 1,130,594, forward strand.
ATGTATATATCAACTAGGATGAATCACATGAGAATGATTCACTCCACTAAAAATATGCATCATAATAGACTGAATTGGTGTAGGCTGTGTGGTTGGGTCACCCTATGGTTGTATCTCATATACCACCTCAAAACTACAAGCTGATATATTCAAGGCTTACCTACCCTGATTTTATTTTGTTTTAATCTTTATAGATGGGCACCCTGTTTTAAGTCTCTGGACACTTCTCCATTTTTTTCTACCATCTCACCAATGTTTTAGAGCAATATATTGGCAAGGTTCAAATTGTTATAATGAAAACATGAAAATCATGGATCAAGTAAGCTTTCACATATTTGGATTTTACGGATGTACAAACAGCTCCACATCTAATTTTAAGGAAATATGACTGCATGTATGCATATATTATTTAAAACATTGGTTATTAACAAACCTGAATAAATAAATGAGGTTATTCACATTACCCAAGGAACACTTACATTTTCTTGGCATTGGTTATGTTCAGGCATGTAACCAAAACCAATGTGTGGTGTAACCTTTCCAATTTGTCCTGTGTTTCCAGCATATTAGTTTTATATTTCTCTCAGTATATGACGCTTGTATTTTCTCAGCTTGGCAGATATTTTATTATTTTTGAATGTCTATTGCATTTCCTTTTAGGTTTGAATGTATGTCTGCCATCATTGAAGGACAGTAAAGCTAACAAAGAACCAATGTTTCTTAATAAAATTATCTTGATTTGCTCATTCCACTCCTATAATTTATTTTCTTCTGAAATTTACTGTAAAATAATCACTACTAGAGATAAAACAGATTGTTGAAGCAAACATGAACAATCAACATCTTTCAACCAAAACCAGAAAAATAATAAACAAAATTATATAAGCTGGAGAGGGAACCTGGGAAGGATGGGGCATGTTTTCCTTCAAAATGACATGTTGGCTATTTTGCAGACCCATTGAATCATGCACATCCTCTGCTGCTGCATGTGGAATCTGCCTCCCATAATTTTGGGTGGTAGCACTTGGGAATACATTCATGGCAGAAAACCGCAACTGACTGGAATTTTCTTGTGCCAACATTTGAAGATGGCTAGCTTCCTCAGGTTGATATGGCATTGACTGGCATATCAACACAATTTCAATGCCATTAACAATAATAAAGTTGAGACAGAATCCAATATTTGAATTGATTTGGAACCTTTAACAAAATAAGTCTTACAAAATGTGTTAGTAATTTTCATCGAGTATATGAATCTAAAAAAAGGGCATTAATAAACTATCTTACCTTCATGTCAGAAGAATATTCCAAAAGTTTGAATCTCTTTCGAGGCTTTTTTTCTTCTTCTATCCTTTCCACAGTTCTATGTCTAAAGAATTATGAGACGTTAGAAATTAAAACTCAAATTTCATAGGTGATAGATAAATGCATAGATGCTAAATAAAAAGAGAAAATTTTAATGCATCCAAAATTCATAGGTTGTAGAAAGGCCATTTCCCAACAAAGATGCCTAGTTTTGAAAAGGCTGCAAATCATATAAGCACCTAAGGCCAAAAACATGTTATGATATTTCTTTATAATAATAGAAGAAACGCTCAAATATAATTCACTTTGAGGAAACCTCCAATAATCAGAATAAATAAGGAAATGAAACTTATGATGATTGTGAGAGCCTTGATCAACCATATTTATACCCATAATTAGGAAGGGTTACACCCTTTCATCCTAATTAGGTTGGCCTAACTAAATATTAAGAACTAATAAATGAAAGATAAAAGTTATGTGCTCCATTCCATAAATGAACTAATAATGTTAGGGGTGTAACAAGCCCTTTCCCTTCAAAAAAGCATTGTCCTCGATGCTTAGCAACTCAATGTGCTTTTGCATGAACTGTTCATCTTCCCATGTTGCATCTTCAGCGAGCAGATTCTTCCATTTGATAAGAAATTCGGGAATGGCTAGGTTTCGCAATTGCTTCACTCTTTTCTCGACGACAGCTTCAAGTTCTATGATGAACTTTCCTTCTTCATATAACTTGGGCAACTCTAACTGGACTGGAACCAATTACTTTCTTCGGGCATGAAACATGAAATATAGGATGAATTTTGGAAGAGGATGGAAGTTCCAACTTATAAGCTACACTTCGATCCAATGAAAAACCTTATAGAGCCAATAAAATGTTGGTGATAGCCTAATGTTCTTATGTTGTTTAAGTCATAGATGGAATAACCGGCGAGTAACCACCGATTGGTCAATTACTTGCTGGAAATTCCATCCGGCGAGTAATCACTACTCAAAACCGCAACCAACAGTAAAAGAAAAAATTGAACAGGTGAGTAACCGCCGGTTATTCTCCAGTTACTCGCGAGTTGTGTGTCCCGTAGAACCCACGTGGGTTTAACGCACAAAACTGCTGGAAACGTGGGTCCCCCCCTCGCTCTCCCCAAACGCTCCTCAAACACGGAAAATATGTGGAATGGAATCTTATAAAATGCAACACACCTCCTCACTCTTCACTCACACAAGATTTGGAGCATTCTAAGGCGGATTGAGGAGATTTGAATAAGAAATTTCCAAGTTAGTTCATTTTTATTTATTTTTGATTCCAAACATGAAAATGAATTCTAAATTAATTGAAAACATGTTTGATACATATTTGTGACGCTTAGTATACAAATTTGATGCATTCCATTTTAATTGCATGCATTCCGTGAATTTCCGTCAAATTCCATGCATTTATTTATTTTTATTTTAAATTTTCAAGCATGTAAATGAATGTTAATGCAATTGAAAACATGTTTGATACATATTTTTGATGCTTAGTATACAAATTTGATGTATTCCATTTTAATTTACATGCACTTAATGAATTTCCATCAAATTTCATGCATTTATTTATTTTTATTTTTTTTAAATTTCCAAGCATATAAAGTTTTATAATTTAATTAAATACATGTTTGATAAATATTTTTTCTGCTTAGTATACAAATTTGATGCATTCCGTCGAATTTCATGCATTCAATTAAATTTTCGTGTTTATTATTTATTTAAAATTATTTTTTATTATTCCATTAAATAACCATTATAGATTATATTTATAATTTGTTCGTTAAAATTGTAAATCATAAATGTATTTTAGTTTCCATTTTATAGTTTATAATTATCATTTAAATTTTATTTATCGTATTTTAATTAATAATTTGTATTTAATGTTTTTATTTTTTAATATTTTTATGTTGTTTTTAACATGTTTGCGTTGGCATCCACTAGTGCATCAAGTTCAGATTCAAACAGTGGTAGCTAGTCGGCTCCCCCTCATGCTCACACGCGTGCATGAAACGTCCCATATGATTTCAATTTGCAACTTTAAATCGAAGAGGATGTTAGGAGGCATCAATCACATGGAGTACCATCTTTCATGCATTCCTTGTCACGACGTGCCTTGTCCCAATGTCAGTGAAGAGGCGAAACTAAAGATGATGACGAAGCTTAGATCACTAAATGAAAAGAAACTAGAGAGGGCAAGAATGCAAGCAGCCCTAACACTGACTATTGGTGCCACATCAATAGAGGAAGAAGCGGTAGCGATGACAGAGATTGTGGGGCTCTAGTCGTGGTCCATGCAAGCGCCATGACACATATGCACCGCCTTCATTTCAGTTACACTCTTTTTTTGTGCCTAGAAACACACCTGAGGCACAACCTTCACTCCAAGCTACAAAATGAAAAAAGCAAGCGCATGCAAAAATAGATAAATTATGTGCAAATTTTTGGAACTTCAACAACCTTCCCTTCAATGTGGCAAGAAACCCGTACTGAGAATATTTGGTTACAACTTTGATAGTTGTAGGGAAAGGGTACAAGGCACCCTCTCCAAAAGACTTGAGTGGGAAGTTGCTCAAGAACGCAGTTGAAGACGCAAAGTTGATTGTCGAAGATCAGATGAGGTGGCATAAATTTGGATGCACCATTCTTTCTGATAGATGGACGGATAGAAAGAACCACACCCTTATCAACTTTATGGCATCTTCAAATGCTAATATTTTTTTAAGTCTATTGACGCATCAAGTAAAATTAAAAATGCATAAACCTTGAGCTTCATGCTAAAGGAGCTTATCTTAGAAGTGGGCATCAAGAATGTTGTCTAAATTATTACAGACAACATACCAGCATATGTGGTGGCTAGGAGACTTCTTAGAGAGACATCCATCTCTCTTTTGGACACCTTGTGCGACACATTGCCTTGACTTTTTTTTGGAGGAGATAGGCAAACTTGATTGGGTGAGACCAGCTGTCGAAGAAGCTAGAGAAATAACTAAGTTATCATTGGGTTCTCAGCTTGATGAGAGAGCACACCAAGGGAAAAGAGGTTGTTCGAGTAGGAGTCACCAAGTTTGCAATGAACTTTCTTACATTGCAAAGTATTTGTATTTTGTTGACTCTTTTGAAGCAGATGTTTGTCTCTCAAGCATGGATGGAATCATCTTATTCCAAAACAATTGATGGAGTGAAGGTTTCGAAGACAGTTTTTAGTGAGGCCTTTAAAACAAGAGCTACACAGATTGTGAAGGTAACTTGTAATTGCAATTTAAATTTCAAGTTTTTTCCCTTGTTTTCTATTTTTTAAACTTAAAGTTTTTTTTTTATAATTTATCTATAAGTTTGTAACACTGACTTTAATTTGTTTGTAACTTTGTAGCTTTCAGAGCCTTTGGTGAGGGTTTTGCGATTGATGGATGGAGAGCAAAATACAATGGAATATATTTATGAGGCCATGGATAGGGCCAAAGAGGCAGTGAAACATTATTATAGAGGGGATCGTGCCAGATTTGATCCCATTTGGGAGTTGATTAATCGGAAGTACTACCTTAACATTATCAACTCCACCAACCTATTCATGCAGCGGAGTACTACCTTAACCCCAAGTTTTTCTACTCCAATGGATTCATAGATGTTAGTGGAGAGGTTATGGAGGGGTTCTCAACATGCATTGAGAATATGGCACCTGACGTTGAAGTGAAGGACGTCGCTATTGCAAAGTTGCAGAACTACAGGCAAAAGGAAGGCTCTTTTCTTCAGCACTAGCCATCCGAGGGAGAGCCACGCAGTCACTAGGTAATACAAAATGAAGTCTTTACTTGTAGTTGTACCTTATCAATTACATATTTACAATTTTACAATTATTAATTTTTTACAAAGTTTTGAATATCTTGTTTGCAGGGTCATGGTGGAAAGATTGGGGTGGAAATACCCGAAATATTCAATGGATTTTATCTTAGCCTTGTAACGTTTTTGGATGTGAGTGCAATTGGAGTTTGTTTGACTCCATTCACACGAACAAGCACAACAAGTTGAGTCAACAATGGCCCAATGACTTAGTGTTTGTTCAATACAACCTTCGACTTCACACAAAGTTGGAGAACTCATCGGAGGAGCCTATCGATCTAGATGAGATCAATCCCTACAGCGATTGAATTGCACAGGTGGAGGCCCCCATGTTCACAAATGAGAAGATTGATGATTTTGAGAGGCAAGCTATGGAGGGTGCAGCTGAAGCAAGAGGAGAGATTGGATTAAAGGACATCCTTGGAGATGAGGCAGAGGCAAAAGTGGAGCCACAAGGGCGGATGCAACCTTCTAGACAAAGTGAGGTGGGTCAATCGAATGGGAGGACTAGAGTTTCTCAACCTCCCTTATTTTTTCATAGGGCAAGATAGAGAAAATTATAGATTATTATAATTTATACTTGTAGTCTTGTAGATTCTTGTATAAAACAATAAGTCTATAAGTATTATTATAGTTGACTTTGTTGTATTCACATGATTATGTGATTTTGTACATTCTATGTATGCAAATCTAATAGAAAACACTTTTCCTATGTTTTACAGACTCATTGCATCTGTTTTGTTTCTATAATTTCTAAAAAATAATTTTATTTTTAAAAATTCAAGTATTTGTTGCCTTTACCGGTTATTGACAGTATTCAACTGAGTAGGTCGAATAACCACTGGTTACCCATTTTGGGCCCTCAACGAATACTCGCCCCAACCGGTTATCCGAACTATGGTTTAAGTGACCTTTGTTTAAGTGAAGGAATACCCAATGTCCTGCCTCAAAATGTCTCTCACTTCAATTTTGATATGCTTGTTGTTTCATCCTATTATGAGCCACAACCAACATCCTCGATCACACGACCTTTGGGACGACCCTACAAATAAGATGTTGAATATGAAGAGCCTCAAATGGAGTCATTTTTTTGTTGTGTGAAACGTGTTATACCACTATTCAACCTATAAAAGCCATTTGGACCATTGTGCATGTGTTCCTAAGGCAAAGCAACATAGATATCCTTCTAGACATTTATTCACAAAGATTGTTTGGCCATCTGATTGCAAGGCAAAACTGTGTGCAGGTTTTGTGCCCCGCGTGGAAAATAGTTTAATCCAAAATATGCAAGTGAAGATAGGATTACAATCACTAAGAATGATTTTGGGAATGCCATGGAGGCTATGTCCCTTTTCCATGAATACTTCTACCATTGTACTAGCTTGAAATGTATGAGAAAGTCCACAAAATTGTGCATACTTAGTGAATCTATCCACAACCACCAATATCAAATCCAAGATATCAAAATATCGATGGGCGAGGGGATGAGAAATATTGGTTCCTAAATATTGGTGAGGATTGGTTCCGTTCATTTGTCCCCAGTATTGGTTCCTAAATTTCAAGTGGTGGATTGGGGGCAGGATTGTCATGTCCCCTTTTCAAATAAAGAAAAGAATAATTTAATAATAATGTTTCAAGTTGTTCCCCAACGAGACTTTATAAAAATAACTTAAAATGACACTTAAGTCATTATAAATTGAGTGAGGCCAAAAAGCAAATTAATTAAAAGGACAAATAAAAAAGTAATTATTATGAGGGAAAAAGGTGAATATTAAATTAAAAAGTAATTATAATTACTTTAGGGTTAGGGTGGATTGGCAAAAGTGAATTTTATAAAAGGACACAAGAGGCAATGAATTTCATTATTATTGATCATTCACTTTATCAAATTCACAAACAAATCCAAGATTCCTTCTACTTCTACAAAAGGACGAAAACCCTCTTTGCAGCCAAACCAGAGGACTAACCTCTCCCGACGAATGAAATTGGGGACAAAAACCCTCAAATCCGACAGAGATTACAATTGATCAGACAAACAGGTTATTTTCAATTAATCAGGAAACAAGGTTCTGTGAGGTTGTGGGGACAATAAAATTCAGATTTGCAATTGACAGAGATTGTCATATCAAGGCATCACACATTGGAGACCATATTGTAGCCATACGTCAAGGGCGTCACACTTTCAGGCAACATCAAACCCTTTTAGAGGCAAATTGTGGCACTTGAGGCAAATTGTGGTACTAAGAGGTAGCGCAGGCATCTAGGGATGGGATTTTGGGGTCTACTGTGTCAAATCCAACATCATCCCATAGGGTTGTAGGGTGTTGTATAGTTCCAACTGGCTACCATATAGTCCTTGCAAGCTGTCGTACCAAATTACAGGTCTGATTTAGGGTAGAATTGGTGGACTTCCAGAGAGTAAAGTGGTATTTAGATATCTGATGCAATTTGTACCTTCCATATTTATTTTCAAAGTGTTTGCAATGTATTCAACTGAAATAAAGAGTAGCTTTGGGAGTTATCAGTGTTCTATTTGCATATATTGTATTGCGGTTTGACTAAATTTTAAAAAAAAATTAAATAAAAATCAGAATTCGGAATTTTTTCTAAAAAGGGATATTACAAGGACCCTCACCATTAGTCTCCTCATGGGGGATTTACCCAAGGGGGCCTTTTTACTATTGACATTGTCCATGCCTTTGGATATTTTAAACTGTACGTGTTCATTATAACAGCCCTAGGGAAAACTTGTTCCTATTTCTTAGGGAATTTTGGAGGGCTACAGTAATAGGACCATATCAGCAGCCTATTGTTGGATACAGGTGTAAGATTCATAATGCTTTATCTCAAATCTTTATGGCGAGTACTTCTCTGGCTATTGTGGATTTATTGACTACTTGAGCATTTTAGTTTTAACACACTAGCGTCAATGTGGTACTTGATTATTAAGTGATATTAGTGTCATATCAAATAAAAATAATCTATATAATTAAGCGCCTAGGGGTTGGAGCATGTCAATAAATAAATATAAGCTGCCCAATCTATACTCCTTTCACATATTTTTAGATCTAGAGTGGGCAGCTACAGCAGACAGAGCTCATCTATAGATTTAGGGACAAAAACCCTTGGAACCATAGATTAGAAGACAGCGGGAACATTGGACTGAAAGCATTTTTTTATTTATTGGCAAACTGATTTGTGAGGCAGCTGGAACAACATTATACAACATCAATTCTGATTCAGGAAAGATCTTCCACCAAGTGCTTGATTTCTAATTATTTCTCTTTTGATGTATTCCAGTAGATTTTTATCAATAAAATACAGCTCCGGTGTTATTATTTCAAATAAATAAATAAATAAAAATTAGATAAAGATCATAATAGTGGTATCAAAGCCGGTTTCTTGCCAGCGTGTGAACCATGGACAGACATGGGAGAACTCTAACAGATGAGGAAAGGGCGGATCTATTCCAAAATACCTTGATAGGGATTCAAAGGGGTCAAGAAAGAATGACAGACCTAATGTTACAGCATCAGAGTAACTTTCCCACTGCCATTCCTTTGCAAAATCCAAACCCTACTAATACATTTCAAAGAGGGAAATCAACTTCACATAGCCAACTAGCAATTAGTTAAACGGGTCCCATTTAAAAACCCATTAAGCCCGTGTTTATACAAACAAATGAAGGATTAGATTCTGAAACAATTACTTCAAAGGACTTAGATGCACTCTTTATGGAGTATCAAGGGAAATTGGAAGACTTCAGGGCTACGGTAACTCTTATCAGTTTCCTGGAAATACTCGGGAAAAGTATCAAGGAGTTAGAGCCCATGGTAGCAATTGAAATGACACCAAGAAAGATTTGCAACATAAAGTGAAAAAACTTAATGCTCCTACTTTTGATGACAGGGAAAAAATATCCACCCTGGCATGGTTGCAGAAGTTGCATACACTCAGCGCTATGGTGAAAGTAGATGATCCCTACATTGCATTTGGAGGGTGTTGCCTATGACTGGTGGCACCATGGTTTGATTACTAAAGGGCACAACCTTGTACAAACATTTGATGACTTCAACATGAGGTCTTTTTACTACTTTGAGTAGAAGGATGAGGAGTACTTCAAGGAGCTTGCTAGAATCAAACAACAGACTTGAGGAGTACTTCAGGGAGTATTTCAACGAGTTGCGGTCATGGTGCCCAATGTATTGATGGTTTATTTGAACCCCTCAGAGGTCTAGTCAAGGCCTTTGCACCCTCATCACTACGGGATGCTATTAGGAACAGATTTTCATCTCAACCTAGAGCACCTACTACTGGGCAGCAAAGAGGGATTTTTCATAAAGGAGAACAGCAAAGCAGTAAGGAGGACACCAAGAATGAACTTCAAATAAAAAAATTGTGCTTTACATGCAAGAAGCATTGGGAGTCGAGTCATAGATGCCTTGGTAGCAACGACCAAGTCCATTACATTGAGGTAGTATCTGATGAGGAGGAGGTTGGTTATGAAACTGATGAATTAGAACAACAATAGGTAACAAAGGAGCAAATTGTTGAGCATGAGCCCAAGCAGTTGGCGGAGGATAACTAGCAAAGGTATGCTTGCAGCTCGTTCAGGAGCACCACGATATCATCCATTCAAAGTTCATGGAGAGTTATTTGGACAACAATTACTATGCTCATTAATAGTGCGGCTACCCACAGGTTTATTGATGTGGCCAAGAATACTTCTCGGGGTTCAATGTGACTATCACTAATGGTTTCACTATCCCATGGTTCAATTTGGTAGCTCAAGTTATGTTTGGGTGATTATGCCATATGTGATGACTTCTATGTTGTTGGGTTGTGGGAAGCACACATGGTTCTAGGTATATAGTGGAGAATTTTCCCAAAATTATCAATCCATGGAGCTGAAGTTCAAGTCACAGGGGGAGATGTGGTACTTAAGGGTATACATGATGACTCACCACAGGGTATACATGGTTTCAACCAAGAGGATGGAGAGGATTTTCCGTAAAGGACAAGATTTATGGGCATCTAGTTGCTTTGTGATGAAAGGTATGCGTACTGTACCTTCAGATGGGCACCGCACTTATCATGTTGATATTCAGATAGTGTTGTGTTCGATGATATGCCTACAGGTTTGCCACCAAATAGCGGATTCCAACACATCATAGAGTTGGAGCCCAGCTCTAAGCCCATCATGATTATTACCCCCTACCACCATCCACAGATATATAAAGAGGAAATAGAGAAGGCTATAAAAGGACTTCTAGAGATGGGTCATATCAAACCCAATTCTAGTCCATTTGCTTCATCAATAGTGCTTTTAAAGAAGGATGGTACAATGAGAATGTGCATAGATTACCAAGGCTTGAACAAGAAAACAATCAAGAACAAGTATCTCATTCCCAGGATTGATGAGTTGTCTATTTTTTCAAAATTTGACTTGAGATTCAGCTATCAACAGATCTGTGTGCGTGAGGAGGATGTGCACAAGACAACCTTCATGAATCATTATGGACACTATGAGTTCATGGTCATGCCATTTGGGCTAATGAATTCACTAGCCACTTTCCAATCAGCGATGAACCAGGTATTCAATGTTCAATAGGAGATATTTTTGTTGGTATTCTTTGATGACATCTTGATCTATAGTAAAACTTGGGACACTTGGATACAATCCTCGAGATATTGCAAATGCATGTATTCTTTGCAAAACAATCCAAGTGTGAATTTGGAGATACAAAGATCCTATATCTAGGCCACATCATTAGTGCTCAAGGTATTCAAGTGGATCAACAGAAGATCTACGCTATTCAGGATTGACCAACCCTTGCTACATTGACACATTTGAGAGGCTTCTTAGGCCTATGTAGTTATTATCAAAGATTCATTAGGAAGTTCTCACAGTTGGCAGCACCCTTGACTGAAATGACGAAAAAAGGAGCCTTCATATGGAGTGACACATCGCAAAGAGCTTTTGAGAAGCTCAAGCAAGTGATGTGTTCATGACCTGTGCTTGCCATTATAATTTCTCACTACTTTTGTTGTAGAGCGTGATGCTTCAAGTGAGGAATTCAGAGTTGTGTTGATGCAAAAGGCTCAGCCCATAGCGTTCGAGAGCAAAAATTTAAAAGCTACAAAGAGAACATTCTTAATTTTGACAACGAAATGCTTGCCAAGACAATACTTAGTTTGTGGCAAATTTGTGGTGAGAACAAAACCAAAACAATTTAAAATTTTTCCTTGGCCAACATGATTTAAATGATCGGCAACAAAAGTGGGTAAGTAAGCTTCAAGCTTATAATTTTGAAATACATGAAGGGTAAGAAGAATGTGGTTGTTGATGCCCTTTCCCGTATGCTTGTTTTCCACACCATTTCTTCTATTGTTGAAAGCTTGGTAATTTGCCTCAAGGCAAAAGAGTTGACTAAATTTCTATCAACCACATTTCTATTTCTCCATCCCATAGTTTGACCTTGAATGAATCCCCTGGTTGCAGAGTTATGTTGCTTAATGTGTAGGGCTTGCTACATAGATTTCCTAACTGTACACAGTTCAAACAAATGATGTAAAATTGCAGCCTCTGATAAGGTGTCACTTGTGGAGTCCGTATTACCTATATCTCATATGCCCAGCATTTATATCCAGCTATAGATCTTGTTTGTTTCAAATTTGTTAATTGGGTGAAATAACTTCCCTTCCATGGTTGCTCATAGTGCACTGATTTGTTAATTTGTTAATTGGGTGAAATAACTAAGCATTTGCCCTTTCTTGTCACTCGTCATCCACTAGTACCATTAATAATGGTTCAGATTCTAGATGTAGTGAGGCTATTTCAACCATTGCATTCTCTTATATATGGTGAAGCTTAAAATAATATTGTACCATAAGACTCTTCCACGAGAGTACATCCATGCCATCAAACTTGCAGATGTCCATCTTTGGTAGGTGCAATTTTGGCCGTTGGAATAGTTGCCCTATGTTGTTTGATGTGCCCTCTAGGGTGGTTCAACTATGTATGAGTGGATGTAGGAGGCTGATTAATTAAGGACTTCAGTTCAGACACCAGATCTTGTTTAACCCTATCTAAACCATCATTCAAAGATGTTGCAAATGGGGCAAACAAATTATCCTAGATAAAAGTGACCATTGTTTCACATCCGATGGGAATGTTACCTTTGATTTCAAGTGGTCGACAATAAATTCGCTGGTTGAGGAAAAGGCATCTAGTCCAAAAGCATGGTTGTTGATTTGGTTTTGTTTCCAGCTCTAGATTTGTGCTCGATCTGGGAAGGGAAGTATATAGATCGAGTGATAACCATAAATAGTTAAAACATGCACTATATTAGAATCAAATGTTCCATCATTGACCAAATTTGACCAGCGAATTTTCGAATGTAGAATGCCTCAAATCTGAAAATACAACAGATTTATGAGCTTTCCGAAAATATAAAGAACTCGGAAAAATTCCAAAAAATGCAGCCTATGGAGCGAATTTGTGAAAAACCTTCAAATTGCAATAACTTGCTTAAAACTTATCACAGAACCCCAAATTGTTTATTGTAGCTTCCTTGATTAATGCTTCAACTCCAATAAAAAAATAAATGAAAAATTTGCAATGGTTTGTGAGATACTGCAAAAAAAAAATTGCCAAAATTGATGATTTCACACCATTTTTTATGATATTTCTTTATAATCACAGAAGAAACACTCAGATATAATCCACTTCGAGGGGAAAACCTCCAATAATCAAAATAAATAAGAAAATGAATTTAATAATGAAACTTATGATGATTTGGGAGAACCTTGCTCCACCATATTTATACCCTTTCATCCTAATTAGGTCGGCCTAACTAGATATTAAGAACTAATAAATAAAAGATAATGGTTATGCACTCTATTCAATAACCTTAGTACTAAGAAGAAGATATATTATTAGGGTGTTACAAACTGAGTTAGCACTCTTGCCCTTAAATTTTTGTTTGACTATAAAATTTATTTTTTAAATATAAAGTTGAAAAGCTAGTCCTCCCAGATATAATATTTTAATATAATATAACCCATCAAACAAGAAAGACTAGCCGCTGCATCATGTTTTTAGTAACTAATATTGGTTGAGCATGCGATTTTAATCTTCCTCGTAAACAAGTACATAATCACAAAATGGTGTGCTTAAGTCGGATTTGTCATTGAATGATAAAGGTCTCTTTCTCATCCAGCCCGAAGGGGTTGTTTCAAAGTTCTCTTCAAAAGGGGTGGTTAAATGGATTCTCTCTCTCATTCAACCTAAACTTCATTTTGATGGCACTACCAAGGGCAACCTTATCCAAGGGAGGAATCTTTGGAGACATGAAAGGCTCTGCATTGTTGGCATACTTTGAAGATTTTGGCAAGACCACAAATAAACTTGTAGAAGGTAGATCATTATTGAAGGGACTAAGAATTGTGCCATCCAATGAGTAGATGAAATTGGAAATAGAAGACTCCAAACTCATAGGTTGTTGAATGTAAGGGGGTGGAATACACCTAGGTCCAAAAGTATTATGTTAGGTCACTCTCAAGCTATCGTTCTGCCCCTAGTGGAAGCCCACAACGGGTTTGTTTGTCATTTACCTTCTATACTATGTTGCCGATACGAATACGGGTACAAGAATCGGATACGTGGATAAAGGAATTTTTTTGGGGGGGGTTGGATATGTTTTTGTATAATGGTTGTACAAAAATATATATATAATTAAAAATATAAAAAAAAATATAGGCATATAAACAAATTAACCACATAATATGCATAGAGGAAACAAAATAAGTTAAATAACCACAAAACATACTCATAATTCAATGCCAAATATCAAAATATTCAATGGTTGAACTTAGTTTAGTTTTATAAATTTATAAAAAGTATATAGTGCAAATGTTATAAATTCATGATGCACTATATTCATTTTCGTCTTCGACTGCGATCTCTTCATCATCACGTGGTTCATTAGAACCACAAGCATCATCTATGCCACTCCAACTAGCTCCACTATGCAAGACATGTGAAGCACTGTCGAGCTCCATGTCAAGCAATGAAAGTTACGCAACGGAGACATCCAAGTCTGCAATCTTTGGGTCCACATCCTAACACTTTGTTGCCTCTTCCTTGTAATGAGGTTGTTTGTGTGAGAGAAGACACAAGTTGAAATGCACATAGACCAAATCCCCCGCCTTTTTCACTGCCAACTTGTGCTTAACACTAAGTGGATAAAGTTGTTGGGTGCCCCAGTTCCGCTCAACGGAGGAGGAAAATCCGCAAAGTCAATTAGAATTTATAAATGTTAAAAGTTAAAACAAAACATCGAAAAGAAGGTAGAGAGTTTTTAAAAAAATATATCTTACTTGTGATACAATTTTTATTGCAAGTCCTTTGAGGGAGGTGGATGTGATGCAAGAACATCTAAGGTCCTGAGCGATCTTGCATCGCCTTAAATAGAGTGCATTCGGCTTCCCATTGTTTGCTTTGCTTTTGCTATTTGGTGTGTTTGGTTTGGAGGAAGGTTGTCTCGATTTCCATGCCAAGTTGTGCTTGTACTTGACAGAGTTCTTCAGTGGCATCATCTTGTGAACTCATCATTCATCTTGTTGGTCTTTGTAGCAGTCTCAAATACCTTGCAATTGTAGTCGGCAATTAGAACTACGATTAAGTCTTGTCAAGCCTCTAAATGCCTTTGCAGTTGTATTCGAAACTATCATATTCCCGAGTTGGTCACAATCACAAAGTTTGTTACTGATAGTGTTTTTCGAGATCCATTGCCCAATTGGGTAAGGATATCTCTCGAAGGATTTCTCAGTGTAGATCGGGGGCCAAAACCTTGTCGTGGTCTTGGTGTTCAATCAAGGTTTCATTGCAGTTATACTCAGAGATTGAAATGTCGAACAAGCCTTAGTCGAGACTGTGGTTCATTCGAGGGCAAATCAGAGAATGAAGACCCAAATAGGTGTAAAGCATTGCAAATGGTTTCACTTCATGCAGAGAACCAAACCCGATTGGGTCTTAACTATTTTGAATTGGTTCTTAGCACCTAGAAAAACCTGATTTGGTCTCTGTAGACCAAAATGACTTCACAAAGCTCGATTTAGACTTTGTAGTGAAAAGCAACTGCACAAAACGTAATAGGGTCACATTCTTTGCAAAAAGTGTTCATCATCTTCTATTTTGTTAGTAAAAAGTCCAATTAGAACCACCTCTAGGTGGACTTTTCAATTTTGAGACCTTTTGCATTCCTTGTGAGGTTGTAATGTGTTTGAAATGCTTGAGATGGATCATGGAGAGTTCGAAGAAGACAAAGGGATGTCGGGAAAGTGGATAGTCATTCATTCCCGTCCTTATAAGCCAAACAATATTGAATTTCGAGCCTCGGCTAGAAAATAGAAAAAAAACCATAACTATATTTGTTTTTTATTCTTCTTGGTCAAAGTGTATTTCAAAGGCAGAGCTCAGTGTAAGACCAAAGAGTGTTTTTTATCATTTCCTCCTTGTAGTTGATTGTACAATAAGCCCAATAGTGGCAGAATTTAGATGTGTAATTTGCGGTGACCAGATGCATGAATAGGATCTCTATAGTTTGTTGTCAAAGTGTTTGACAAAATGCCTATGTCCATTTGATGTGATGAATCCCTACTTTGATACCACTTGGTGCAAGCACGTGGAGGGGAGACCATTTAAGGCCTGTCATTGCGGGTGTTGTATGTGAAAACTCCTCAATATGTGTCGTAGGTTGTGAGAGAGAAGTCTACATAGAGATTGCAAGTTGTGAGAGAGAAGCTTGCATAGGTGGTTGCAGGTGTGTGTGAAGTCCTACAAGATAGTGAGGGAGTTTGTGAGAGACTCAATTTGGAGTTCGTTGCAGGTTGTGAAAGAGAAGCCTGTTGCATGGTGGTGAGAGATGGCACACAAGAGAAGAGCACGTGAAATGTGTGAGTTGGCAAAGATGTTGAAGGTGTTACAGGTAAGACTGGATATGTCTGCACAAAGTGATAATGGTGCAGTTGCATAGAATGGTGATGGTGTATGCTTTAGAGAGAGGCCAAGCAAGCGGAGGAAAAGATACTAGCAAACAAAAGAGACCAGCCAAGGTTGTGGTGCAAAAAAGAGGTAAATCTCTTAGCAATGTTTCTTTGCTTTATGGACAAGAAAAATCTGGAGCAGCTCATGACTTGGATAGTTGAGATTGAATTGTATTTTGTGAATGAGAACATTGTTGACCCCATAAGGGTGAAACTTGTTTGTATCCATAGGAGTACAAAAGGTTAGTGTTTCCTTCATTAGTGAAAATATCAAAATCAAAGCAATGAAACAACCACCTTAAGCCTAGGACCTCGTGAGCCAATGGCAAGGATGAAGGAAAACCAAATATGATGACAAAAAGCATGTAAATTAAACCTTCCCTTGTGGATTCTTCACCTTATTGAATGCAAGCAGTGTGTGGCTCAGAATGTAGTATCAAAGGGTCTTTAGCAATGTCATCTTTGAAGAGTGGAGCATCTCCTTTTTGGAACTTTGAAAAATAGTTTGATAAGAAGTTGAATTGATGCACAAGGTGGCTTTGAAAACTGGTAGGGCTTCACTATAAATCTTGAGCATGAAATATGAAGAGGAGTGCCCCTTTATTTATAGGGGGAGTGATTAAATATGAGTCCTTCATCCTATCTCATAGATGAAGGATGGAGAATTCACCCCAAGGCATCACATGGATCATGACATAGATCACCAATATGAACCCTTCATCTTGTCCAAGATGAAGGGTGGAGGATGTTCCTCAAAATATCCCAAGGGGGATTAGTATGAGCCTTTGCCTTCCATCTTTCATGATGGAGGGTGTAGAATGCCCTTCAAAATATCTTAAAAGGATATGAGCCCTCCATCTTGCTTCCAAGATGGAGGGTGGAGAATACTCCCTCACAATTTGTTTTTGGTATTGGAGGTGGGGTCATTAAGGAATATGCCATAGCATCTTCAAATTCTTTTGGAAGGGAAGATGCTATTTGAATAAGGTGGAAAAGGGAAGAATAAGTAATTCAAATGAAATTATAATTCCAAATCAATGGAATTATAATTATAAAGAAGATTAATTAAGCCAATCAAAAAGACTAATTTAATGAATATAATGTGATATGAAGACCCTCCATCTCATCTCCAAGATGGAGGGTGGAAAGTGCTCCTTGGGAAGTGGTGCAAATGAGGGATAAATTGAATTAAATGAAATTAGAAATTCCAATTCCATGGAATTTCTAATTAGAGAAAGGATTAAATTAACCATCCAATCTCAATCATTTTCCTTTTTTGATCATACTTAGAATATTATGCTCCCATTTTTTGTTGAACTACAGTGAATTGAGGTCCAATTGGACTATGTAGGTAGTGCTTTGTTTTATGAGATCAGCTCGGCCATCCTTTCTCCCACACTCTCGTCATTTTGCGAGCATATATATGTCCCATACACTCATCATTTTGGCAAGCTCATTCCTTATACGCTCTCATTGTTTTGCAAGCTTGGTAGGGCAAAGTGCATGAACATCAATAACAGACTTGAATAACTCATTTACTCTCGGCCATCAGGATTGAACCCCCGGTGGTGGCACTGCATCTCTCAGAGATTATTCCACACAGGCTCCATTGTGAAGCATTGTGAAGCCAAATACTTGCAGTCGTGCCTTGGGCTGATTTCATGTCAATCCTAAAACGAAGGATGAAAGTCCATCAGTGTTCCCACTATTCTCTTTGAAAATAATCAATCTCGTGAGTATTTTGGAACATGATCTTAGACTGAACAACAAAATCATTCTGCAACTTTGCTCTGCTCCTGCTAAATTTGTTCTAGATTCACCTGTTGTACCTGTTTAATCGTAATCTAATCAAGGTGGTAGTAGGAAAGGGGCCGAGAAACAATGAAGGGATGCCCCGAAACAAGGGCAGAAATGAGAGAAAGGAGACAAAATGGAGAAGGGATGCCTCCAAGCAAGGACATTCATAGACAAGAGCTCAGTAACCTCAAGCATAAAAATGCTTGAGATGCGTAATGTTCATTGGCTCATCTAATTAATACCCCTCTGGAGTAGCCAATTTATATGCACCTAATATAATAATTTGCCGCAGATACGGCCAGGAAACGTCCATGGCCCTGCGGATATGCCCAAATACATCCAATGATGTTGAGTGTATCTGTAGGCCCAGGGACATTTTTTGGGCGAATCCCCGATGAATTTGTATCCCTAGGCATTTCGTATCATATCCAGCAGGCATATATGTAGTATCCAATAACGTAGCTTATATATTGTTCAATGAGGTGCACAACCTTGTCACCCAATAAGGTGCACAACCTTGTCCCCCTCCATATTCAGAGTTGTGACCTACATTGTGGAGTACACATACCCATGCAGGTTGCACATAACCCTTGGTCAATCATATGGGTAGCTTGTGGATTATGTTATATGGGTTGACCAAATGAGTAACTTGTGGATTAACGATTATATGAGGGCCTCGCTATTATTCTAAGTTATCGGTATAGGTTCAAGTATGTGGCTTGCCTTTTTTCTTTGACCCCAGGTATGGTTGAGTTGCGTACATACATACAAAAAAATAAAATTATAGAAAAAATTAACCACAATATCAATGTTATAAGTAAATTAAACAAAAACATAAAAAATCCTTTCTAATAATTGATGGTTCCAAATATTAAATGAGTGATGACATGATATATCACATAGGATTAAATTATTTGTTCAAAATAGGAAAATAGTCGATGGTCATACTCATACTCAAAATAGCAGTTGTGCACTATTTTTTATTATAGCAGTCTGGTACCCAGATCAGTGCAATACTAACACCGTAGCAATCAATGATAGAGAAGAGTGGGTATTATAGACTCCTTGTGCACGTGATATATCACATAGGGTTATAGACTTTGGTGCACATAACCCTTGATCAATAATAGCAATGAGCAGCTATATATAGGAAGTTCATATGGTTGTAAAGACATCAATTCTATTCATAAGTAAACAATACTGTTGCCAATTTGGCTCTCATAGTGGGAGATCTCTTCAAGTGGTTCGAAATAGTATTCTATGGTGTAACCCTGACTCATGGGTATTTCCATAGTATCAAGGTTTGAAATGTTTGGGGGTTCAAGAAAGTGTAAGGTTCGCTATTATTCAGAATTTCAAATAGGTTTGGAAACGTTCCAAACTATATGACGTACAAAATTATGCACAATCACAGAAATACAATATGAAAATGATATAAATAAAATATTTCAATGCTCAATGCTCACAACATATCAAAAATTTGGTGCATCATATGATCATACAGTATTAGAGAGTGGCACTCGCTCAAGTCTACAGACAAACCCAAGGAAATAGAAGAGCCTATGAGGTACCTAGATCAATACCAATACCAGAACCACACCAAATCAATAATAGAGAAGAGTGGCTATGCAAATAACCCTTGGTGGTCAATAATAGTGATGAGTATATATAAGACATCACTTCTATTGAATAGTAAGTAATAATAGTATATGGTTGTAAAGATGTCACTTCTATTGAATAGTAAGTAATAATAGTGTAGCCAATTTGGCTCTCATAGTGGGAGATCTCTTAGAAAGGTTCCTTCTTTAAATAAAATTCTATGGTGTTAGCCCTAACTCAATAGTAAGTACATGATAGTGTAGCCAATTTGGTTCTCATAGTGGGAGATCTATTAGAAAGGTTCCTTCTTTAAATAATATTCTATGGTAGCCCTAACTCCATAGTAACAAGGTTCGAAAAGTTTGGAGGGTTCAAAAAGGTGAAACATTCAATATTATTCAGAATTTTAAATAATATAACAATATAACATACTAAATTATGCATAATCACAGAATTAGAATATGAAAATGGTATAAGAAAAATATTTGGTGCATCACATGATCCTACAATATTAGAGAGTGGCACTTGCTAAAGTCTCCATGTCTAGGTTTTAGGGTCAGCTCTTAAATTACAATTTTTAAAATCTTCAAAACAAAAACTCTCTACGTGATCTAGTGCATCTGCACTAAAATGACGACCAACTTCCTAAACTAGTGCATTTGCACTACCATTACAACATTAACTCTGTCCATCGTCGTTTTCAAAGCACACAGTCTAGGAAATAGATTTTTTGTGACAAAAATGAGAGTCGATGTCATAGTCAATATGTTGATCTATATTGTTAGATTCAATCCAATAGGTTTGGTCCTCTTAATAGATTTGAGGTTCGGTAACAAAATCCTAAATACATATTGTGCTGTAATTTTGCTTATATTTCAACATTTTTCTATATATTAGAAACTTGGTTCTTATCAAATGGTATCAAAAGAGGTTCAGCATAAACATCCTATATACATATTGTGTTGTAAATTTTACTTATATTTCAATAATTTTCTACTTATTGGGAACTTGGTTCTTACTAAATGGTATCAAAGTGACGATTTGGGAAGAAGTGAGAGAAAGTTGATTTGCAGATCTAGGATTATTTTGCTGAAAATTTTCAGAAAAATCACCCAAACTTGCAAAAAGTCATTTTACTAGTATAAATGAGTGAATCGATTCTCCAGCCATTAGATAGTATGCTTTGCAAGTGTTCTAGCAAGTGGACCCAGGTGAACATTGTTTTTTGCAATCACAAACCTGATAGACAATGTGGCAAATTTTCATATCTTGCAATGCTGGTAAGCAACTCAAGCGCTGCTCTTTTTTATTTTCCGATCTACTAGCCTACCTAGTTTCCATTTTCAGATTTGTAATAAGAAGGGAGATCCATTGAAAGCATATGTTCTTGATACCTATGTTTTTTGGAAACAATGATATTGATGCTAGACAATGGCACTTTGCATATGGAAGTAATTAATTTCATAATTATGGTACCATCCTCTCGACTTGAACTTGGATGGGTGAGGTTCACATCAGCGAAAGAGCTTTCGGGATAGTAGGGTTACTTTGACTTTAAAAAGTTGAATAGATTTTTGTAGCCAAATGGGAACATGAGAAACTTATTAAGCTTAAAAAATCAAGAATGTTATAAGAGGGAGTTGGAAAATGAAGATGTAGAGTTATCAAAATTGAAGGATGGAAATCAATCTCTTGATAAGAAAATGAACAAACTAAATAAAACACAAGAGGTAAAGCACATAAGGTAAGAAGGAAACCTTAACTTTGGATCAAGAAAAACATAAAAAAGGGTCAATGTTTTATTTTCTAAAAGGAAGCCTCGATATTGCAATTTCATGAATGTAATGTTACTACCTCCATAGCAGCATGTATAGCTTCATCAACATTGGTACAGAGACAAGTTCAAGCAAAGAATATTGGCATTGTGGTGTATTACTCATCATATCAAGGGATATCATGAAGAAGAATCGAAAAAAGGGCACAAGAAGGAGTTTGAAGGACCTTGAGAAAGAGAATAATGAAGAATATGAATAAGGGCATAAAGAAAAACCTGAAGAAGACAACAAAGAAGAATCTGATGAAGCTCACACCCTTCACCTACTCGAGAGTTAAAGGAGCAAGTGGAAGACAAGGTTCAAGAATCCACAACAAAAGAAGAAGCTAATTCTATGAAGGTTGTGATATATCAGCATCCACATCACCATGAGGCAACAATTATCGAGGGATCGCATGGAGCATCAAAAGGGCAATGACTATGGGTATACATGTAATCAAAAAATCAACTATTACGTATATGCTTGGCACCAGAAGAGCAAAGATTATGAAGATACATCAAATTAAAGAAGAAACAACTACAATTATACATAGTGCCAAGGGAACTTCGACTATGGAAAAGGGTGGACTCATAATAACATAGAGGAAGCATGGCATCATTAAGGATCATTCCCTACCAGGATTCCATATGGGTGGATGGATGATTAAAAAATGAAATCAACTGTACACAAATTTTCAGAAGTCTTACTACTTGGCCTCTTCTCATGTCTCCTTGGGAACAAAATATATTGAGGGGAGTGGAATGTTGGGATATTATGATGTATATTAAGTTAAGGAATAGCCAACTCGTGATGCACATAACCCTTGGTTAGTCTAATCATTCTAATGCATAGCTTGTGGATTATGGATAACTTCTACTGAATAGTAAGGATAGAATAGTGTAACAAGTTTGGCTCTCATAGCAGGGGATTTCATGAAATATTTCTTAAGGAATATTGTATGTTGTAACTCTACCTCAAGGGTATTTCTATTGGTACATTGACCCGCCATACATGGTGTAACCATACCTCAAGAGTATTTCAGCAGTATTTTATATTGTGAAGGTTTCCTGGAATCAACTGTGTAATAATGATATGTTCCTACATTTGGGGCCTATATAGGACCCCCTTCATAAAGGAAAAGAAAGAAGTCAAGTAATAGAGGAGATTTAATATTCTTAACTGAGCCAACGAAAAAGAGGAAGGAGGTAAGGTAATGGAAGAAAGGTCGCCTAAGAGGGATAAAAAGGATAGAAAAGTGAAGAAAATAAAAGGAGAAATGGGGCAAGGGGGCTAACGAAATTAAGATTTATATAATGAAAAGAGATCAATTAATCATTGAACTACATGACTTATTAATAATTTGGGAAATTAATTATTATAAGGACACTCTTTTATTTCAATTGTTTCTCTTATTCTACTAGTTTTCCAGTGATTCTCAATGGCTAATGGCTATTTCTTAGGATTTTAAACGGTTTGCAACAAGTTTTTGTGCCCTTTTTTCTTACAAATTATGGCTAATTTTTCCATGTAAGGTAAGAATGCTTTCATATACATATTTTATTTTTCCTCTTTTTTCTTTATTGGCTGCTTTTCTTATTTCTCAATCTTGATAATCATTCATTTTAGAGCTTTATTCAAATAATTTTCCTCATTACAGAGGTGTTCAAGATCAGATATTCTAAGAGCTCTGGTAAAAAATGTGTTCATTACTCCAAATGTTTGTGATGGATGATAGTGTGAATCAGCTCTAATATATACATTTGTTTGCATCTTCTTCATGTAGACTTGCCTCGAGAGAGAGTCGTCATTGTTTCTTCTAAACATCTATTTCCATTGTGAATTGAATGTTACTTGATCGTGCATTGAGATATGCTAAAAATGCATCCCGAAATTCCCTACCATGTGGCCAATCCACTTTAGTGTCAACAACAAAGCGATACCACCGCTTAGATTTTAACGAGCAGACTCTAGTGCAACTTTTTCACAATTTACTATAAATAGGTTAGCCACTATTCGTGATAGAGTAGACCCCAAGGCTACTACTCTTTTTTTTCTAGATCTCCCTAGAGAAACTAAAATACGTAGGTCTTAACCAAAACTCTACAAGCTTAGTAGTCTAGATATTGGATATTTGGTCCTTAGAATTTCTTCCACATTGATCATTGGTATAACATTTTTGGGAGAACTTTGTATCAATTCTTCTTTTGTTGCAATCCAAACCTCCTAGGCACTCCCTTAGTGGCAAGCCACATGGCATAACCTCACAAAGTGAACAAGGTGAGCCTTTAAGTGCTAAGAGAAGTCTAGAAGACTTGTGAATGGAAATATTGGGGGAAATATTAGGAAAGTTATTGGATATGCGAATGAAAAAAAACCTGCCAAATTAATATACTGTCCAAGCTGCAATATGGCTTGGTAGATGACATTGAATCACAAAGTTGATGGATAAGAATGCCATTGTGGATGAGAGTAATTTGTAGCAGTTATTGAGGCCATGAAGGATCCTGGACAATCAGTCCCACATCATTTGCATTCAATCGCTTTTGGTGAACTCAAGCAATGCCTTGGCACTTCATGACATATGCAGCAAATGGTGGAAGGCATCATGATGATAATGGACAAAATCTGATGATTAATGAGGGTGTGGAAGGGCACACGGTCAATCAATAGATTAAAATAGATGCAATATTGATTAAAATAGATGCAATATGTGAATAGGTCTGAATTGACCCAAAAGATTTCGAGGAGGCTGAGGGTTGAGAGGAAATTGGACAGGTAGAATTACTGATGAAGCTGCAATTGGAAATTTCTGACCCCTCAAGCCACCTAGAGATGGAAAATTTGAGCCTGTTCCAGTGCAAATTGACAGTTCTCAGAAATAAGAGTAAGGAGAGGTGTAGTTAATACCAAGGCATGCCCTGTCTAATATGACATTTTTACTTTACATGTAGACTGCCATTTTGTTTAATGGCAGAATTCCAACCCAAGTTTTGCTCAATTCAGACTCATGTAGTCTTTTGTACCTATAAGTTTAGGTTCTTTCAATGTTTGTCTAGTTACCTTTTTTTTGTATAGCATACAAATTTTGTTGATTGATTACGCCCATGTATGAAATGGAATGGCAGTTAATGTACTCACAAACTCTTCGATATTTAATTAATGCAGACAATTTACCATCGCTTCTGCTTTTGATTTTCAATATCATAATCTTCGTAAGCTCCTGCTTTACGAGGCAATGATGTTGCTTTCATTTAGAGTTTTGGTAGTTGTCACACAACCTAAAAGGTACTGTTTTAATGCTTTCTCTCTATAGGTTGGGTTTTGTTATTTCTTGATTTGCCTATCAAAAAAAATCAGTGGAAGTATCCATTCCTCTGCATTCTCATTTTTCATTCATTTAAATAGATCCTAATTATTGTCCTTAAAATATCCCTACTTTTATCTTAATGTGGAATGGTTCTGGGGTCTCAAGCATCATGCACATTTTATGTTGGTTTTGGGGGCTCATATCGAATAGTTCCTTGAATACTGAAAAACGTGTAGCAGGTTCTATCCAAGATTAAAGCTCATGTGTTTGCTAGCTTATGTTTCTGAAAGATTATGACTCAAATGCCCTATAATATTGGTTCAAAAAAAGATAGTGGTGACTTTTACTCATGTGCTCTGGAATTAGTTACTTCTTTAGACAGATACATTCAAGTTTTGCTTCAATTTATGGCCCACTCTGTAATGGCTTATATTTAGGAAAGAAGACATAAAAATAACCTGAAGATGCCAACCTAACCAACAATATATTGCTCATTTTTTAAGCAGTGTCAAAGCAAATTTGTTTCTGATATATTAATGCAGTGATAATAACCATGTGCTAAAAGTAATTTATTCGGTCTTTAGGAAGTAATATCCCAAGCTTCTCTTCTTCCAGCATTCCAACACTTTCAAAAAATGCAAAAACATACTTGATAGATGTTGGAACATAATGTCCATAGGGTGCACTGAATCCACTGTTCAACATGGAGCTGCATTTGTGAGAAGCAGACACCTGTTGTTCACAAAGAAACATTTTTATGCACAATGAATACCTTATACACAATATATACATTTTTATACTACTACAAAAAATCAAAATCAAAGGTACTTACAAATTTGATCTCAGGTCCAGAGATAAGTTTGCCTGATTGATTAGGATGCAGATGGGCACGTTCTTCAGTTCTCAAGTTGAACTCCTGCTATGCTACTAAACATTAATAGTAGCAACTAAATCGAGGAAAATTACAATTACGAAGTGGTTACAGCCATGGGTATTATTATTTTACTAGAATGCATACCTGAAATTCAGGTGGCTGAGGTATACTCCGTGGCAAGGGAGGCAGGGTTGGAGCTTCAAGAATCTGCAGATCATTAGGAAAGACATTGAAACGTTTTATTCTACTGTCTTGAACATGAAACAAGAGGGAAGGGCATTAAAGATGTTTGATTCTGACAAATGGTGTTCTATTCATTTTAGGACCTAACCAAGGCACCTTCTTGTTCAGAGGCCTTGCTTTGAACTTTGGTATGTTGGCAAGCATTTCTTCTTCAAGTTCTGCAGAACTTTTAATCCTGGTACAATCAAGGCCTTGAAAACTCAATCTTGCAAATATTTTGATATAGATTCTATACCTCTCAAACATATTAAGTTCTCTGAGGATAAGTGAACATAAAGCCAGAATATTACAAAAATATAATATTACCACACCTTGTGGGTCTAGCCCGCTGTGAGGTAAAAAGATCTGGTTCCTTTGGCCTTGTCAGCTTCAGGGGCTGACGAAATCAAATATATCATGAGATGCAATTAATTTCTAGTCAATAAAGCATTTAACAATTATATTTATTGCCGATAAACTTGTAGTCTTGTATATTTTTAAAAAATTACTTACTTGGTTCTCAGGCCAAGTGAGCAATCGCTCTGTATCATGAAATTGAAATCTGAGCACTCTTTCAGCTAACGGGACATATGGGGAAGCTGGATTTCCACCCTAATAAGATCAAAGCATATATTAGTTTCCCTGAGAGATGCCTGAAGCTCATATAGACTAAATAACTACAAAAAATAGATATTACTGACAAGTTACTGACATGAATATTAACTTCATAAGGGATTCTGGTTAAATTCTGAAAAAAACAGATTGAATAAATGGCATTGGAGCCTTAAATACAAAATTCCAAATAGAACTAAAACACCATTGAACCCTGACCAATCTCTTGGATGGTGCATATCAATCAAGGCTTTTATATCTTGTTCATAACAGGTTTTTTTGGACTAATTACAACATCTGATATCACAAGAGGTAAAAGCAGCTCAATCCAGTGGTTAATATCTTGACAAATTCTTCTAAAGTCCTGTACACATGCAGGGGGTGCAATATCTGAAATGGTTTCTATACTTAGGCAAAGAAAAGAAAAAACTGAAAAGTTATACCAAAGCTGCAGAGTTTCAATTGCCTGCAAATGAAGTCTTTCCAAAAATGTTCAGGTTGTACTTGATAAGAATTAGTCGATACCATCATTCACAAACAGAGTAACAAAACAGAGAGCATTTTCAATAGGGTATAGCAATAGTATTTTCATGTTTACAGTTATAACAATATAGATGTAATTTCCTCTTTAAGCTAGTAGGTACTGTTTGATACACCATGGGCACCACTGAGTAACGTATGTGCTTCATGTCGGCTATAAGAAAGATAGCACTTTGAAATTCTGTCAGCTACACAGTCGTAAACAGTCATTGATATTTGTTGCTATTGCCCTATTAGAAAGTCAGTGCAAATAGGCTCCGGGAAATCATTATAAACTATTTGGATCCAGCAAGTTAACATAACTCTTAAAACAGATCTGTCAAAGCCATTAAATTTAATTAAGTGTTGGAAATACGACACCCTATTCACGGAATCCTCTTTAAAACATTCAGCTCTTTATAAAAATAATGGGGTCACTGCATGTATATATACTGGAATTCAGAACACAAATCTATAGGAGCAATGTTTTTATCATTGTACAATATCTAAGAAAACTAGTTAAGAAAGCCATAAAAGGGAAGCCTCCACGAAATAAAGTGTCAACTCAAAGTATGATAGGTATCAATTGACTGAAAGGAAGATTTCGCTGATAGGAATGCTATAATAAAAATCTGCTGGGAAAAACTTGATGGTCAAAGACAAGAAACCAGTTGGCTGAATTGGAATGCAATGTTGCTATCCAAGCATGGCCCTCATCCACTTGATATGGGTATCAGTACATAGAGCTGATATGGGATTTCAGGGTTTGAGAATTCATATGTTTCTTAAAATAGATGAAACAAAAATACTTTCAACCTGAAACAAGCCAGGAGATAGTACACGTAAACATAGAAAGTGGGTGCAATGTGAGCTTCATAACATGTGCACTCTGTCCACTCAATTGGGATGCAAATTTGGAATCCATGCACACCCAACTCAAGCTGATGTGCAATATCAGAAGGTGAGAATTAACACAATTTTTGTAACAGACAAAGAAAGAAAAACTCAATTTTTAACCTGAAACGTGACAATACACAAACATAGAACATGTGCAACATGAGCTTAACAATACCTGTGCAAAGGCCTGGCAATGCGTTCCTCGATGAGTCTGAAAGCGTTCCTCTGTACAAAAATGAAATTCCTGTGGAATTGTTAAAGTGGGGACTGCCTTGACTATAGGAATATGCCCCCTCAAATTGCATACCTGCAAGACAGAACAAAGCTAATGAAATTTTAAAATGCCAATCAGACAAATATATGAAGGAAAAAAAAAGACAGAAACTTGGTCCTTGTTTTTTAATATGCATCTCAAAATTGTAACATCAATTGCAATTGCTAATTTGTATGTATTGAAAGTAAGATCCAGCAATATCAAAGTCATACTACAATAGTTGAGCAAATAATTTATACAGATAACATGAATGTATCACAAAGGCCCATTAATATCATTGTACTCACTATGATGACAATTGCATACACAAAACATACACAAACCCCGCACGTTTTCCACCCAAACAAAAGGCACTTTAATCTAATTAAACAGGGTAGATAGTGTGCACAATTAATTTCACAAAATAGTTACGCTAAAAGTATCAGTGGAATGAAAAAAATATATATGAATTGAATTTATAGAAGCATTAACTCAGATTTTGAGTAAAATATTTGCAAGGCTAACAATTTTGAGCTCAGAATATCTAAAATTTATTTTCCTGAAGTGGATGAGAAATGAATCTTATTCAAATACGTCATACTCTGTAAGAGCGTTCTGCACAAATCCAGTTATACGAAAGAATTAGTTTGTCAAAACCCAGTACAAAGTGATGTGGTTATTCTTAACCTGTCTTGACCGGCCTCCTTCAAGCTTTTGTCTTTTATTAGCATACTGACTTTCAGTACAGATAAGACTTGTAGATGGGATTTCAGGCTGAGGTCTCTCACTCCTGCAGCCACATGCACCCAAAAAATAATAAGTACTTTCCCTGCTCTCAGACATTATTTGATTGTTATTGTACATAAAAAATGTGATATGTCAACATTTAGTATTTACCAATAACAAAAACATTTAAGAATAGCTTTGGTTATATCAACCTGGCTAGGGGGCGCTTCAACATTTTCTTCTTTGCATGCCTTCTAACATGTGCTTCATGCTTTTCTACCACCTGACAGTCTTGATTTGTAAGATGGTTTCCAACTGCAACTTGTATTTCAAATGATGTGCCATATTGTTTTGAGTTCTCTGTTGCACTGTGGTTATCTTTATGTTTTCCTTCACAAACAATTGCTGCAATGAAAAGGATCATTATTAGTTAACTTGGAACCCGTAATAAATAAAAGATTCATGCATATAACCAAGGTACAAAAGTAAAGATTCCTTTGTTCATTTCCCTTTGTAATGTTTTCTCTTGCTCTTGGTTTCTCTGGTCTCTTTATTTTTACAATCCATTTTTACTCTGGTGGGCAGTTGCCAGGATGGTAACTCACATGCACTGAGCGTGGTGTCCTTGGTAATGTGAACAGAATTGCTTTGTCCTTCTATCAAACTTCCAATCACTAAAGAGCTGCAAAAAGATCGTTTGTTAGAAATTAATACCGATAGATAATACTCACATCAAGAACTTATTCCAATATAAATGCAAAATTAGCACAAAGAAATACAAGAAGATAATTCCAAACTTGATTGGAAAATGTTAGGAGCCTCTCTTTTATTGGACTATTTTTCTTATTAGTGGGAAAGCGTATCATGTGACTTTCACAAATTAGAAGTGCAATTAAGAAATGATATTCAGGTTATACCTGCCACCACATTCTGTTTCTCAAGAGTGTCCAAAAGATGTGATGTTTTGTCAATAAACATGTTTTGTCAACAATCTCTCTATGATCTTTTTTCCCTAACTTTTCATTATAGATTTGCCTTACCAGTAGTATTATTTGAAGCTTAAAAATACTTTTCTAAAACCCAAAAGAAGGTAAGAATATAGGCGCGAGGCACAGAGCAATTAATGAAGTCCAAAACAGTGTTACTTCATTCTATTACGGTGAACAATTAAACTAACATAAAATCAGTGTATACAAGAATCAGGCTTTGAGAACTAGTTATTAAGATGCAAAAAAATCTAAGAATATACTTGAATCCAATAACTAGGTAGAACTCATTGTGATCGGTGAGTTAATCATATGGCTGACAATGAATGTGAAATAATAGGCCACTAGCCTCCCAATCCATCGATATACCTGAAATATTGAAGCCACTGACTAAAGAGCACACGTAAGTACTTCCAGATGACCTCCCCCCGCCAACTTTGCCTGCCCATATGTTGTTGATATATTACCACCCAGATAAAACTAGTCCCTAAGTATCAAAACTGGAATAGCATCTGAAAGGTTGAACACTGAGGGAGTTGAACTATAAGAACACAATTTTAACTAGTGCTTGAATGGCTAAACAGGTTAATACTTCTCCAGTACATTTTAACTAATGAACGAAGTGCTAAACAGGTTAATACTTCTTATGACAAACATTTATGGAACATAAAACTAAAATTGATCTCTACTTCTGAGAAATTAAGCAAAATTAGATAGAATGAAAAGACTTTACAAGAAATATCTTATTGGTGGTGCAAATAACAATGCTTTTAGGGTTTAGTCTTTATTGGATGAAAACTGCAAGCTATGGGTACAATTTCAAATACCAGAGCATAATAATACTTCATTACACAAGGGGCGGGTACTGGTACAAGCTAAGCCAAGCCAAGCTTGAGTCTGTCACATTTGAAAACTCTACCTGTCATTGCTTTTATAACATTGAGAATTGGAAATTCAATGTTTCAGATTCCACTATTGTGTCATTGACTAGTTTCTGTGACAAGAATCTCTAGGTGCATGCTAATGAGAAAGGAAAATGAAATTAGCAATGCCCAAATATGCACAAAAGAGCAAAATTAATGCAATAAAAAAACCTGAACTCACCTAGAAAGAGATGCTTCACTTCCAATCTTGGGTGTACTAAGTGCCCCCTGCTCTTCCTGAGATGCAAATGCACTTTTGTCTATCTTTCCAGATGAAGAGCCATAGGCAAGAACAGAAGATAAATTCATCTGTTTCTTTTCAGATGAAAAAAGACAAGCTGTCTTAGAACTTTCTGTTTCTAAATCAGATGAAACTGACAGATAACAACTGCCAGAAATTTCTGAAATTTTGAGATTGTCTGAATTAGAAACAGATGATAAATTCAACTGTTTCTTTCCAGATGAAAAAAGACAAGCTGTCTTACAATTTTCTGTTTCTAATTTGGATGAAACAGACAGATAACCACTACCAGGAATTTCTGAAATTTTGAGATTATCTGAAGCCCTCTTGACAGCTGTTGTAATGGTTTCTCCTGATTCATCAGAAATCTTTGTGTCCTCTGGTATATCATTTTCAGAAGCATTGCCTGCAACCTTTGAGATATTGGGAGAATCTGAAGGACATGTGATAGTGGTACCAATGGCTCCTCTAGATTCAGAGTTGATCTTGACATTCTCTGATGTATCATTTCCAGTAGGAATCTCATTAGATCCTGAGCTTGATATATTTGGCTCTCCATGTTCAAAAGAAACCCGAGCTATTAGCTGCAAAAATGCATATGTGAAATTTTACAAAATTATACTCGGTTTAATTCCACATTTACAAGAGACCCTTAAAATTTGTTACATTTTGTAATACATCTAAATCTACAACTCGAAATTTTAATTAAAATCAAGTATAAGTATAAAAGACATTACAGAAATTGTAAAAGCAGATACCTAATGGCTTTTCAAATGGAAAAAAATGAAATTTACTTACATACAACTAAAAGTATCTCCAGAATGACTTCCTACCTAAAGAAATGCATTGACTAAAATATCACAAACTACGTAACATATAGCACATAATCTGCCAAGGTAAGAGTAGAAAGTAGTAAAAAAGCCATGCATTAATATTTTAGAATGTCAAGGGCACTCCAACTCTAGTAATTATAAATGGCGTAGTTCAATAAGTAGTTCTTCACCATAACCTTATTTAGTACATAGCTGCCAGCAAATAAAATTGAACGAGATAATTCATAAACTTTTGAGAGTAAACAGTGAACTAGAAAAAGGATTCTAATGTCAACAAATAATCAATAGACTAACAAGAGCCAAAAGCGAATATGATTAAGAGGGGAAGAAAGCACGTGAAGTTCGAATCCCAAATATTTTGTATTTGGGAACAAGTTTTTATGGAAATAATGTTGTAATTCATTTTCAAATATGAAACTAATGTTGATTCCTTATTTTGTAGATTGTGTTGAGGATTCACAGGATGCATGCACAACAGAGTAATAGACGAGAGTATACCTAGACAAGAATTTCTTGAATTAGTACAGATATAGTAAAATACATTTGTCTGAAAAATGCCGAGAGATCTCAGTTTTGAGGCAACTATCTTGGATTTGTCATATACCACACTGACTAATGACTCTGTTACCTTCTCCACAAATTTCCTGCTGACTGGTGACAGATGGCCTCAATCTAGTTGTACCACTGCATCAGGCTCGAAAAAAAAATTCTGGAAAAAAAAATGGGCTCCAAACTCCACTGTATGCCCAAATTTTTCAATCACCTTCCAAGCAAGAAGAAAAACTCCCATATGACGATCATATAAATGTCAAATTTAAGGTCAGAGCTACCATATGACGGTCAAATGGACATAAAATTTAAGTTCAGCCATTTTAATTGACATTTCACACTATTACACTATACCACCACCCCTGGCTGCCATTGTAGGTTACACCTACCAGCATAATTACAGTCTATTGCACTTTTCAATAGATCTACAAAATCCCTATACTCTAAAAAACATATACTTGACTCAGACTGCTCACCAAATGAAATGTTTCAATACAAACAAGTTAAATTACAATTTTTAAATTATATTTTGTTCCTCTTGATCACATGTAGCAGAAAAAACACTTGCAATAGTGCATAGAATCTCTTACCTATCTTCCTGCATATTTTCTACTTGGCTTAATTGAAAACACAACAAAATAATTTCTATGTAAAAGTGGTATCTATGTTGCAAGAAAAAACAAGGAAATGTAACAGCAATGGCAATGTAACGAGAAACAGTTTGGGGAAAAGTTGCAGATAATAAACAGATATTCTGTAGATATATATGATCTACATTTCTGAGGAAAAAACAGCCCTACCAGGACCTGAAACATCCCTGCAACAGCCCGGAATAGCCCCACAGAGAGAAATTTTTAACAAAAGGCAAAAATGGAAAAAGTAAACTTCAAAAATTGACAGGGACAAAGCCTCAAGAAAAGCCTGTCCTGTGGGAAATGTGCCGAGTTCAAAGTGTGTCCGAGATGCACTTGGTGCAGAAACAGTGCGTCTTGGGTGTGGGTGCATACAAGGTACAGCAAGAATTTGGCCAGTTACACAAACCCTGCTAACCCTATCTCTAATAAGAGGCCTGAGTTCTTAAAATGCAACCCTTGCTACTGAACCCAAGAAAGGGGACAACCCACTATTGCTAGGTCAACGGATAAGGACTCAGATAATATGGATGACAATTATAAATGTAATCTACTTTCTGGTCCCCAGGAACTAGGCAGTAACAGAAAAATAAGGCCCAAACATTTCAATAGTTATTTTACCTTCTGAACTGCATTGTAGGTGCTGCTATTGCTGGAGGTTTCTGTGGATTCCAGCAGAGATCGTGTTTTTGCCACAAATGCTGTCAACCAAATCCAACACAAACACAAAAGAAATTTAGTTGGCAAAAGCCCAAAAAGCTCAAAATCCTGTAGGAAAAGCAGCAGTGTATCACTTGATTCTCCAATAACAAGGCCTGAAAAAATTGCTGGATCTAATAGTTCTCTAACAAAAAATACGGCACTCAAACATCAAAATATAAAATCTACAACTCTACAACCTAGAAAATTCATCAAAATATTGTTACAAAAACAATGTACCTTCTACTTCCTCCAAATCCCCGTAAAAACATAACATTCACTCCAAAGCCATGCTCTACATCTCCACATTCTGTATTAAAGTATATTTCCCCTATATTTTTTGTTTCTCATCAATCTCCATAAAAGTAGTGTTTTCCGAAAGCCTGTTATATATTTTACTTTGATGCCTAAAACAGCAATAAATTTTAATTAAGTAGTCTGAGGGCCGAAGTCCAGTGGTTTACCAACCAAGGTTTGATCACTCCCCCGCCCCCCGCCTGCATCCTCCCCCTGGCCCCTCCCCCCCAAACAACACCAAATCACGGTGTTTCGGAACTTCCCAGCTAAAAAAAATCTGGGGAGGGTGGGGTGCTGACGTAGTGGCAAAGCCAGAGAGATGTCACTAAAATAGGAAGGGTAAGGGTAAGGGTTCAAGCCTTGCCGACGCCTGACTTAATGGCAAAGTAATGTCACTAAGAAGGTAAGGGTTCGAGACCTGCCGAGGCTAGCTCCCCGGTAATCAAGTGAGCCCACTATTAACTGGGATCAAAAATAGTCAGAGTTGGTTGCCAAGATGAATTTAAATAGGCACACGGTATGTCTAATGGAGATCCGACTGCCTAGATTGTCTTCAATCCGTAGCACCGAATGACTCCCTAAAAACAAATTAATAAAAACCAAACTCATACTTACGAGATGGCAAATACCCTTTTGGGGTTTGGAACCAACTCTCGGCCTGTGCAGCTTCATCCGGGGATTCTTCCTTGGAGAAATCGAAATACTTGGGCGCACAAAACTCGTATTTTTCGTCAGTGTAATCGAGGGTTATATTGTCGATGCTCGCCATGGGGAAATCAAACCCTGATTATAAGCAAATGAAATTGCAGAGAGAAGGTGCAGTGCTATGGGCGCGGCATTTCATTTGGCTACATCGGCCTGGATAGCTCACAAATTTACTTTTTCTGCTGCCGAAAGGGGCAGAAATCTGAAACCCTTGTAGCGGTTTGACCACTCTGTTTTTTCAAAATTTGAATTGCTACTCCAACGGTTAAATTTCATTTGTGTTTTTTCTTTGAGATTTATCGGACTAGCAAAGGACGTTTCCGTTAACAATCAGATTTTATTGGCCACCAAGACATGTTAGGTAATCCGTGAGAATCTCTCATTGGTTGAAGTACTCGGTGTAATTATTGATCTTATAGATTAGGTTACGGGTCAGGGTGTAGTGGTAGGGCCAGGTGCCTATCACTTTGCCACCTTAGGTTCGAGTTCTGTGTTTCCCGTTTAGTTATATATTGTGGTATCTTATGGACGTAATTAAAACTATTTCGTTTCATCCATTTTCATTTCGTTTTATTATTCTCTTTTTGCTTAAGTATTCATAGTTTCATAGATGTAAATATAATATGAGAAAGCAGGGTTCCATCAAATACAATGTATTTATAAATATGTGCAATTCAAATCAAATCAAATTCATATATAATTGGTATAAAAGAATATTGTTAAATAATTGGAATGTTCAAAGAGAATGTTTTGAGAAAAATATTAAATTGTCACAAATTTATTGATAGTTGGAAGTTGAAAACAAGTGGAAACATAACTAGAAAACAATGCACACATAACCTAGAAAAAATTATGGCAAATTGAGAATTTAAGATTTTGACCAAAGACTCTGTAATTCTCATCTTAGCACTACCCAAACTGTGTACCAATATATATATGTAACAACTTGAATATTTTGCGAAACAAATTTGACGACCATGTTCCTCTGCCTTTGGTCTTTACAAACTATACTAGGTTTTTCAAAATTTATTACAAGTCACTATAAAATTGATCTCCTTTTTTTTGAAACTTTAATAAGCTCTCCACACGTTGCAAAACCATAAAAAACGAGTGGGTGGATTCACAAGCCTAGAAAACATGTCTAGAAAACAATGCACACATAACCTAGAAAAAATTATGGCAAATTGAGAATTTAAGATTTTGACCAAAGACTCTGTAATTCTCATCTTAGCACTACCCAAACTGTGTACCAATATATATATGTAACAACTTGAATATTTTGCGAAACAAATTTGACGACCATGTTCCTCTGCCCTTGGCCTTTACAAACTATACTAGGTTTTTCAAAATTTATTACAAGTCACTATAAAATTGATCTCCTTTTTTTTGAAACTTTAATAAGCTCTCCACACGTTGCAAAACCATAAAAAACGAGTGGGTGGATTCACAAGCCTATCTCAATCAATCCGGTTTGGGGAACAAGTCTTAAAAACGTCATATAAATATAATGTAGTCCAACAAGCAATCTTGGCAATGCAAGTATCCCAACCCTTATCCTTCAATGAATGTAGTCAACTAGTAAATGTTATATGCTCTTTCACTAAATGCTTGACTTTTACTTTTGGTATGGGGTGCTAATCTAAGAAGTGAAATCCTTGATTTTACAACTTCGATAGATAAAATCTAGTGCAAATGTGTTTTTCCTAAATACATTAATGCACTTATGTATTTATAGACTTCTTGAACTCACACATAACATGCAAAAAAAAACAATAAAAGGGTTAAAACCCCTAAGGGACCCAAAACAAGGATAAGGGGGGCACACAAACCTAAGGACCAGGAATGTACTATGTTCTTGGACATACTCGAAATGTAGTGGGATGATCTAGGTCATCTAGGACCATTCAGCTACGTGTCAACATCTAACTTTGTACAAGCCTTGTAATTATGATGACATTTATGTGTTTTTTTTGCATATGGATCTTTGGTTCAGATTATGTCATTGGTGTGTTCTTGTATTTTTTACTCTTCATTCCTCCATGTGGCCATGTCTTATTTTTGTTCCTCTGATTTTCTCTCTTCTTTGTGTTTTCTAAGTCTTGTGATCCCTGTGTTCCTTCCTCTGTTATAATTTTTGTTATTTGTTAGTATCAAAAGTATTCAGAGATTGGCATGAACTGTATTAAAAAAAATGATATTAGTCATTTTTTTAGCCCCTTTGGCCCTTAGGTCTAAGTTAGCATTATTTGATCCATTCTTTTTTGTTCTTGTATCTTATTTATATGTTAGCTTATGCACCAATAGGTCTCTAATTTGAATTCGAGAAGTATATATATAATGATAACCTAATGCATTTCATAAGCTACACCCTCATAAAAGTACAGTTTATGCTCATGCAATTACAAGGATTCTCCTACACTTTATTATTTACTGCATTTTCTATATATTGAAGTGTTACTATTGCATTTGTACCAAAAGAAGGACTAGTGAAAGAATGTATAGAATCAATTATTGATTTGCATCTCATAGGGATAAGATTTAGGACTATCATATACACAAATATGATTATTGGCATGCATAAGTATTGATTGTGATTGCCTTATCGAACAAGGGACTGACTGCATAAATCTCCTAAAAAAAAACCTAATTATCATGTCCTTGCAAGATCTCATTATGTGATTTAGGATTTGATCAAAAGATAATATTTTGTTAGTTTCATGCATCAATTCATTTAGATGAGTGATGTTTATGTCAAGCAGACGTAGATGAAAGGTATTCATGTAGTTTTCGACTGATTTAGGTAAGTGCACAAAGTTGGCGGACAAAAAGGGGCCTACCCATGGACATGTTTTTCCTGAAAATATAAAAATTTGAACTTTTGTAGATACTTTGAGATGGCTACACTCAAAATTTGAGGATAGTATAAGAACATGAATTGTATAATTTTGAGTCTAATTTCCAAAACACATTTTTTTAAATGGTTAACTATAACCAGGTCAAACATCTATAATTTGAATAGGGACTCCTATTTTTTAGGAAAACAAAGTAGATAGATGACCGTGTAGCCCCTCATTTTTTTAGCATCATTAATATTGTTTAAAACTATTTGGTGAAACTTTAGATAAGATCATCTAGTTTATAATCTATATTTTTTAATTATTTTTTGATGAATAGTTTTTTTTATTAATTTTATGAGCAAATAGATCTTGTATATTGACAAAAAAATGGATAGTCGACCATGTAGCCCCCTAACTATCTCAAAAAAAAGAAAACTATTTTTTTTAATGTGTGTACAATTAAGCCTATTTTGTAACCATATATTTTTTTTGCATTTGGATCAACAACAAAAAAATATGCGCAAACATTTATAGGCATGTATATTTACGGCATGTAGTGGCCTAAAAAAACTATAGTTAGAAATCAACATGGATTGAAACTTTAAAATAGTCCAAATTTTATAAAAATCGTATATTTGGAAAGAGGAGCATGCTCGTCATTGTGGTAATAATTTTATGAATTAGCTCATTGAAATTCATAGTGTATTTGGTGATAAAAGTTGAATTTTATTATTTTTCTCAAAACTCTCAAATTTGACTATGTGTTGATAGGTCCAAGCCTTTAGCTCGAGAATCTAAGCCATTTTTGAGCTAAAAGGCTTGGTTTTTGAATTCAAACTCGCCATAATGTGTACACACTATAACGCATACATGTTTTTACGTAGTTATTGCATGTACAAATTCAAATTGAAAAAATGTGTGAGTTTAAAATGCAACATAACCAAAGCATGTACGCATTATTAATGGTAATAATGTGTACGTGTTATTACCACTAAGACTAATAGCGCATACACATTATGGTATGGTGAACTCATGAGTGGCCAAAATGTAAATGGGGGATGCATTAGAAGGTAGATGGTGGGACGGGGGTTGTTTACTAAACTACATGTTATCTATATACTTTAAATTTATTTTAATAAACATAGGAAAATAGGGCCACTCTGCATCTAATATAGTTGGTCTCACAGTTGCATGCCTTACGATGTGGAAGATAGTTTTTCAAAATCTAATTTGGTCAGCACTTGAGCATTTTTAGGGTCTCAATATTAAACCTAGGAATTTTAGGGAATAACTTTTGCAATTGATGTCCATTTTTTGGTAAACATATAGTCATTTTTGGGGTTTTTGTGCCTTTCGGGTTACTTTCTGACATTTATAGGAGTCCTAGTTTTGTTAAAATTAAAGTTTACAAACCACTCACTTTGAACTCAAGCAAAATTGATGTGATTGGTGCATCATAGGTCATATTGATGACCTAGACACAACAAATGACCACTTTGTATTAATTTCACTTGATTATCATCCCTCTCTCATCCCTAATCACTTCCTCCTCATCCCTCATCACTCCTAATCACTCTGTCCTTTTCCTCATTGTCCTTGATCACTCCTTCATCGACCCTCAACATCCCTCATCATCTCTAATCACTCCCTCATCATCCCTAATCACTCTCTCATTGACCCTCATCATCCTTAATCACTCCATTGTCCCTCATCATTTATAATCACTCCATCTTCATCCCTAATAATCCCTAATCACTCCATCTTCATCCCTCGTTATCCCTAATAACTCCCTCATTGACCCTTACCATCCCTCACCATCCCTCATCATTCCCTCATCATCCCTAATCACTCATTGACACTGACCATCCCTCATCATCTCTAATCACTCCCCCTCATCCCTAATTATCCATAATCAATCCCTTGTTGACCCTAACAATCCCTCATCATCTTTAATTGCTTCCTCATCATCCCTAAATACTCCCTTAATGAACCTCACCATCCCTCATCATCCCTAATCACTCTTTCATTGGCCCTCATCATCCCTAATCACTCCCCCTTGTCCCTCATAATCCCTAATCATTCTCTCACTAACCCTCACCATTCATTGTCTATAACCATCCCCTTATAATCCCTAATCACTCCCTCATTAACCCACACCATCCCTCACCATCCATAATCAATCCCTCCTCATCCCTCCTCATCCCCAATCACTCTCTCATTGACCCTCACCATCCCTCATCATCTCTTATCACTCCCTCATTGTTCCCAATCACTCTCTCATTGACCCTCACCATCCCTCATCATTCCTAATCATTGTTTCATCATCCCTGATTAACCGAGATGACTATCTCTAATTTAATTGGAGTCTAATTCAATTATCCATCTCCCCATTCAATCCATATAGACTATTTATTCAACCTAACCATGCCCATTTATCTGACCATGCTTATCTATCTGAACCTACCCACATCACTAGTTTTAGTTGGGCCAACTTGAATGACATGGGTAAGATAATGCTATGGTTTATTAACTATAATATTTTCTAAGGGATAGTGCTCTTATCTATCAACTATTTAATAATGATTTTTACCCCCATTAATCAATCACTTGGCCACATTTGGGGGATTGACATTCGGTCTTATTTGTCCCTAGGGTATTAAAGTTTAACTGGGCATAAGGTGTGCTCTCTCTACCCTCCTCAACACATCACCCTTCAGGTGGACTCAATTATATTTTATAGGTCACCTCAGTGTTCAAGCAACCCTTCTCATGTAATATGTCTAGACTAAATGCATAGAACTATCCTTTTACTATACACTAACTGGTGACATGATTATATGGGTAACATACTCTATGGGTTGGGTAACATGAATCATTATAGGGGTGACTCTATGGAATGGGTAACATGAGTAACTTAACTATAAATGTATCATGAATGTATAAGATGAGAAAAATGAGTAACTGGATATGATATATGTGAATTTTTGTATAGTATATATATGTAACATAAGTGTAGGGCTCATTACGATTTGCTTTCTTCTATCAATTAATTCCCTGCATCCCCTCCTCAAATGTTTTTATCAGTTCTCAATTGGGTTGTTTGAACCCAGCCATAGGCTCAAGCTCTATAGTGAAGGGGTAGGTCATTTTCCAAGTGACGAATATGATCATAAATGCACTTTACATGACATCTATATAGATATATATAATATCTAGTTAGGCCACCCAATCCTATCCATAGTGGATGGGGGTTATAGGTTCCAAATGAGGCAGGGATTTTCTCCTATATATGTTAGTTGGGGCCTCATCCTTGGGCCCAAATGGCCAAGCATATAGTGTTAGGAATAAAGTCATGATACTACATGTTAGATCAATGAACTATATCATACACTATAAGTAAATTAATGCAAAAAATAAGCTACACAAAATAAAGAAAAGTAAGAGGACACATTACACAGAGATTACGTGGAAACCTTGTAATGTATAAGGAAAAACCATGGGCAAAATGGTAGCTTTCAAACTTAATTAATAAACAAAACATCATTTTATTTTACAACAACTCCTCTATCACAACTCCTTTAGTGATTCCATACAAAGCACTCAATACTTCCACCTGAAGCATTCAAGATGTGAACCAAGCATAATCTAGCCTATAAGATCTAACCTCCAAGCATGCAAGCCCAAAGGTTTCATGGATCCTCTATCATGATGAATTTATAAAGGAGAGCTCATGTTATTAAATAGCATTTACAACATATAGATAAAATAGAGAGAGAGGAGAAAATTACACCACACTCCTCTTTCTCTCACCTCCTCTTTTGACTTTCAAAGATGCTCCATGGACCATACCACCCACCTTAGGTCGTGCCAAGTCATCACCTAGCCACATCACTAACCATCTACATCACCACTAGGCCATATCACCATGAATAGTGTATGTGAATAATGATTCGTGAATAGTGACTTCACATCCTAACATTCTCCCACTTGAAATCAATATGAAAAGGCCTTTACCACACCTGAGTATTCTACAACCAATTGTTCATCCATGCCCTTTGCTACCCTAACACAAACCCAGTAGAAGTTTTCTTGTACTACAAAAACTTCTATGTCCTAATTGGCTTTGTCAACATCTGCTCCTTCATATCAAATTGTAACACCGAAGTGACTAATCACTTCTCCAAACCATAAACCAATCCTCCAATTAGGATTCTTCCTTGAATCACTCACAACTCCCACTACTTGGGAATATCCAGTCTAGTGCTCACCATGGCATTATGAGGCTTCCTACTCCTAATGAATATAATACATAGGACACAATAACATGTCTTCTCTTTCTCTACAACACTCTTGGAAAGATAATTCAAAAAATGTAAGAAGTGGGGTACTTCCTTGCTTTCACATCCTTATGCATCTCCATCTTTGGTTTGTTCCTCCTTACCACCTTTATTTCATGTGTTGCAATTGAGCCATCAAAATAGTGATCATGTTGGGGCCTGCATCCGACATGTCAACAAAATGCTTTGGCTCTCCATGAGGCACTAAAATTCATGTACTACATGTGTGGTACCAACACCAACCCATACAATGATTTCAATGCAAACTAGCACACATTTACCTCAACTCTATATTTATCTCTCCCTAAGAGAGTTCACCATGTAAGAATAACACTACTCCATCTCTAAACAATAACTAGTGCACGTAGAACTCTTGATAGTAGTAAAGAAATAAGATGACATAGAAGTCAATACTAGACTTCTCCT
The DNA here is from genome assembly GCA_037957365.1 of Torreya grandis. NCBI lineage: Eukaryota > Viridiplantae > Streptophyta > Pinopsida > Cupressales > Taxaceae > Torreya > Torreya grandis. Next base: position 1,172,894 of record JARHVA010000293.1, read on the forward strand.
CATAGCCTCTAACTATCATCATGATACAAGTGGACCAATCATAGCTCTAGGTAAATCATTGTGCTACTCGGTGCATCACTACACCTACCAAGTTTTTGAGCCTCAAAAATGCATCCAAAATGCATCATGCTCTAAAAAATGTTTCCAAACACCAACTTATGTGCCTCTAGTGTTATTCCATGCATTGATTTACCTAGACAATGCCACAACCATATACACAACACTACAACACCCTAAGTCCAATGGTCAACACTGGCTTTCTCCTTCCAAGAACATAAAGTCTCACTTGTTCATCTACATCTTCATCTTCCTCTTCCTCGACTACTTCAAAATAGGTATAACTTCAGGGTTGTCTATACCTCCTTCCTTTTCAAAGATTTTTATTCTTCTACAACATCTCAACTAACAACATGTGGTTAGTAGGATACCACATCAAAACCCCTTCTATTTGTTGTCAAGAACCACAACAAGGTCACCACCTTGTTTTCACCTCTTCCAAAGGATTCCAGCTTACTCCTCAAGCTGTAGAGTTGTTTCTCCATCAACAAGAATACTATATAGGCTATTGACTTATTTGGAAAAGATTTTTAATCTTTATCATCCACTCATCTGCAGGCTTTTCCTCAGCAACATGAAGAGATCAAGATTTTCACCAAGAGATCCTCCACCATGCTCCATAGAGAGATACCTACCAAAAAAATGAAACCTCTTTTTTTTCCTTCTTTAATCTCCACTTGGTCTCTCCTATCATAGTAACTTCACCTTGCACACAACTAACCAAAAAATAGAAAAAACTCACACACAAAGTTATTCACCATGGCTCTGATACTAGATGTTAGAGTCGTGCATTGTTAGCTTTAGAACCAAAGCTCTGATACCAGATGTTAGGAATAAAGTCCTATTACTACATTTTATACCAATGAACTATATCATATAGTGCAAGTAAATTAATGTGGAAAATAAGCTACATGAAATAAATACAAGCAAGAGTACACATTACACAGAGATTACGTGGAAACCTTATAATGTGCAAGGAACAACCATGGGAAAAATGGAAGATTCCAAACTTTATTAATAAACACAACATCACTCTCTTCTAAAGTAGCTCCTCCATAGAAACTCCTTCAGTGCTTCCATACAAAGCACTCAATGCTTCCACCTGAAGCATTTATATTGTGAACCAAGCATAATCAAGCCTATAGGATCCAACCTCTAAGGATGCAATCCCAAGGTTTACATGGATACTCTAATAGGATGAATTTATAAAGGAGATCTCATGCTATTAAATAACATTTGCAACATAGAGAGAAAATAGAGAGATAGGAGAAAATTGTGCCACATTCCATGTGGGAGCACTATTCATCAACAGGAAATCATGTCCCCTTATGTGTAAGGTCAAGCCTTTGAATGGCATCTCATCATGCCCACTTGACCACTCCATGTGCAAACCCACTCCATATGTGACCTCAATCTTGCATAGTGATCCTTGTCTCCCACTTTCCCATGTGCACACATGTGTGAGTCAAAATATTACCACTTTTGACCTCTCCGACCAGGAGCCCACAAATAATTATGCCCCACAACACATGTCTAAAGTATAAACATGTGATCCACTATAATTATGTTTGCATATGCTTTTACACAAGCCAACCCATGTGACTTAGTGGAGAAATGCATCCCACTTTCTCTCACCTCCTCTTTTGACTTTTATAGATGCTTTGTGGGCCATACCACCCACTGTGGGTCATGCCAAGTCATCACCTAGCCACATCACTAACCATCCACATCACCACCATGCCACATCACCATGAATAGTGATTCATGAATAGTGACTTCACATCTTAACATATAGGGTTTTTTATTTCCCCTCTATATGATAGACTAACCTCTCACATGGTTTGAGCCTTGGGTCCCTCCCTTCCTCATGGATCTCTATATTGATTCCCTTGGCCTCTAGAGGTTTTCTCTATCTATCTAGGATATGATCCTCTTAGATAAATAGAGCTCTCTTTCTATCAATATAATTATATGTTATCTATTTGTACACATAGACATATATCTATTGGGGGATAAACTATAGGGCCTAAAGAAAAATGCCTCTAGGTAGAGGGGTTCAGTGTACTCCATCTTATGCCTTCATTCTTGATCTATTGCTTGTGCTTCATTAGGCCCATATATAAATAGGGGCTCCCTGGGGGGAAGAAGTTCATAGATGTAGTTCATTGGTGGTGACTATGAATACACTGTAATATAGGGTTACGCTAAATGCCATTCCATTATTCTGAGTGTGTTTTGGTTGAAATAATGGCTATATAATTTGTCATATGTCCATCTATCTCATAACGTGGTTATTATGAGTGATTAGCAGGATTCTAAATAGATGGGAAATTATTGTTCACTTGTCTATTATTGGTTGAGGGGGGAAGGTAAATATGAAAGGTGTGAGTGTTTAGAGAGGTAGAGGTCCAAAAGTAGGTATATATATATATATATATATATATATATATATATATATATATATATATATATATATATATATATATATATATATATATATATATATATATATATATCTACCTACTTTTGGACCCCTACCTATATATATATATATATATATATGGGGGCTGGTATTTTGTGGATTAAGGGTGGTATCTATAGATTAGATCTATAGCCAAATCTATACCCCACCTATGAGGTGTGTCATAAACCCATCAAATCAAAGACATTGTGTTATGTTTTGTTTCTTTTAGCATGAATAGGCCATATCCCATATCCATCTCCATTATGTCATGACGGTCGATATTTCTGACCAAGAGGGAACAAACCAAATCAGGTGAAAGGGTCTTCCTAGGGCAGTTCACTATCTCCAATTTTGTTTTAATGAAAATGAATATATTGATAGAAATAAATATCCTCTATATATAAATAAATAACTTGGATATTATAGATTAGGCCCTCTATTTAGATGGTATTTGGATCCTACCAATCGATTGGAATTTGACATGTGGGCCCTATATCTAGATGGGGAGCCTATCGATAAAGAGGGATCAACAGGATATATTAGGCCCTCTATATAGATTGGATTGAGAATATATATAGTCCCTTATATTTGATTAACTATTCTTGATTAGAATATTGAGTGCTCATTGGAGACAGGATCAACTATGAGCACATGGGATTAATTAAGCATATAGATAGTCCCTCATATTTTATCAACTATTCTCGATTGGGCCCTCTCCCTCCCCTTTCATTTCCTTTCCTTTCCTATATCTATTTGGGGATGGGGGTGGTGATCCTACCAATTCGGATTGATAAATATCAACCTAACTAGATATGAGGCTATATATAGCTGATCGAACATATCGATTGATCGAGATAGATATAGATAGATATGTTCAATTGGGATTAAGAGAGATAGATTGGCTATTATCAATTTGGATTAACCAGATATGAAGCTATTTATAGTTGAATATGAAACATAATTAAAAACTTCATTTCTCATTCTATTTATCGTGAAGCAATCTTCCCTTGCCAATAATAAAAGTTAAGTAGGTAGGCTATAACTAAGTAGGTAAGGAAATAATATATGCAAGCTATAGATCAAGAAAAAGCTTCCCTTGATATCTAAGAATATGTTGTAAAAAGGAAAAGTAGGTATGATAAGAACAAAGCTATATATCAAGAAGGAATCTTCTCCTAGCTTATCGAGTAGGGCATAAGTAAGTCGGTAGGGTAATAACAAAGTTATCTATCAGAAAGTAAGCTTCCATTGATAGCCATGACTTAATACAAAAAGAAAGCAAAGCTAGATACCATGAATGAAAACTTCCCTTAATAATTATACCTCACTCCCTTGATATCCATCAAGAAGGAAATCTTCCATTTATATGTTATTAGGTGAAGCAAATTTAGATATAAAAAAGGCAAGCTTCCCTTGCCCTAATCCTTGGCATAGATGAAGTAGGTAGGGAAAAATTAATGTTGTCACTTTGAGTTGTACCCTTTGAGGAGGTGTTTTAGGTCTCCTCATTCAATTGACACAATGGTAACTCTCAAAGGCCAGTGGTGGCCTATAACTAAAGAGAACCTCCAGATAGGGCTGGCTCCCTTGATGCTACACATATATTATCACTACACCTACTCAAATTTCAATGAAAAGGGAAAGAAAAAGCTAAAATAAAATATAAAATGGGGTGATGCATCAAATTTTATGTCTCCTCATATGTTCTATGAGTTGATAACAAAGCTAAGACAACACTGAATATAATCACATAACTTCAAATAGTTCCTTAGCATAAGTACTTCAATATGGAGGTTACAATTGATACATCAACTAAAAGGGATAATGAAGAGATCTAAAATAAGGCACTAATGAATTTTTTCCACAACTTAAAATTTTCATAACCACTTTATACACACCATATGACTTGAAATAATATAACTTACTCATAAATAGGCAAGAATGAAGAGGATAAATGCAAAGAGATTGAACATCAACACTATCATTCATAAAAAATTGACCGTGAACACACTAAATGTGAGATGAAGAAGGCAAAATCAGTTTGCATCCACTTCAAAATCAACAACAAGTATTGATTTTAGCAAGGCTTCATGATACTAAATTGGAGGATCTTTTACAATGTCCTTTTTAGGAGTATATATAGAAGAATATATGAGAGAGAGAGAAGGGGACGTGTAGGAGGCCTATTATGACTATTATGTATCATAAAACCAGTTATAATGTCAATAAAAGGTGGAATAAATATTTGTATCATTAATATTCAACATGTGTTGGTTTGTCTTGTTGATTTCCTCATGAGAGGGGGTGTAGAAGTGTCTCTTCATCTCCTATGACTCATCTTTTCTCTCTTGAAACTGCCCTTTCTTGGTTGAGGAGTTACAAGTTGTTGTCTTGACACATGGACTACTTGACCTTATTGGCATATTTCTACATAATTCTTGGCTCTTGAAATGAATCTCTCATCTTGGTGAGAATGAGACTTAATAGTATACATATTCACACTTTGATCTCTATCATTAGAACATCTACCTTCATGTCTAAACTTAGTTGATCCAATGGGAGGCAATGAGGACAAGTTTATCTCCTCATCCAAGACCTAGCCCTTATTTAAATATTAATAAAACAATTTGTAAAATTCATGTAGTTCTTATATAATATCATACAACCTCTATCCAATCTTATAGATCACCTTCAATTGAATCTTCACAACTTACTTGACAAGAGGTTTAGAGAAGGTTATAGGTATTCTTGCAATAGAAGCTCCATGTAGGCTTTAGAAATGTATAGGGGTTTTATCTATGTTTCATAACCTTCACACTAATGTTTTAAGTGTTTTAATTCTATCAAGAGTATTTAAGATCATGTTAAATCTTGAGGTAAGTTTGAACAGTTGATAGAGGCCTATTATACTTATTTGAGTGTCCTCAACAACATGACTAGTGGACTGCCTATGAATAGGTTCTCAAAACTACCTATAATCATTATAATGAGCTTGTATACAACCTATAAATCCTTACAAGTATGTAATAATATTTATATATGGGTGTTGTGAAGACTCTCATGCCTCAAATGACCTCAAAAGGGTCTACAACCTCACTTCTTTATATAAATAAGAAAACAGTCTTCCTCATGGCTTTGTTTAGAGACTTGAAACCTATTATACCACCATTGATATCTCTAGAATGTCTTGTGGGAGATCATTATACCTCTTACCAAGCTTTAAAATCTTCTTCCAATGGTTAAAAATACCTTACTCAAACATCTACAAACAAGCTTGAAAGTGTAGTTTCTAGGCCATTTTCATGTGCTTCTCCTCCACATGTGCCAAGATTCTTGGTTAAATAGGTGCTCATGAGGATTAAAAAGTTTATCAATGTGTTTTCAATACATTTCATGCATATTGGAGTCCATTTAGAGACATACACAATCATCAATCATTTTTAAACTTGTTTATCTTCTTAATAATCGTTCATAAAGCATAACCCCTCGATTAATTGAAAAATGCCATAAAATTGGAGTGAATAGGACATATAAACATTATATAATGTAATTTTATCCCATGAATATGCTTATTTATCTTCTCACGTAATAAAATTGACCTTCATGATCTTTGTAGGTTTGTAGGTGAAGGTCGAGATGACTATTTTGAGCAAAAAATTGATTTTGACTTGAAAACACCTTGTCTAGGCTTGATCCATGATCCATGAGATCTATATGGAGTTATCCAAATGTTTTTTCCCATTTAAGCCTCCTAAAACTTGCATTGGCTGATGGCTAGGGTTTCTTGATAGTTTAGGGGTTTTGACCCTAATTGCCATCTTTTGATGTGTTCTCTTGATTCCAAGGAATGTAATCACTATAAAACCTTCCTCAGTGTCCTTAAAACCTTACATGAAGCTTTAGACTTCAATTTTAACATTAAAATGCATATTCTTCCCATATTTTGGTATGTAGGCCTGTAAGTGTGCTTTTTAGGCTCCAAACCCATTCAAACTTGCTCTTTAATTGACCTCCCTACCTTTGATGACTTAAAATGATTTTTGAAACACTATAGAGTTAATTTAACCTATTTTAATACCTTTTTAAGTGAAATTCTAAATATGGTTTTCCAAGAATCTTCCATTTCAAGCTTGCAGACTTACACAATCCACTTGAGCATGCTTGAATACATCATTCTCTCGTCACTCTCACCATACAGGTGTCTTGAAAGAGTTTGAAGGACTTAGTTGAGGTTTATAATCAGGGTGAATATCTCAATAATGTATTAAATACCTAGCCTTTAGTCACAATTATGTTACTTGTCTCTCCACATTTGAAACCCTATTAAGAACACTATATTAATGGCCTTAAACATGTCACCTAAAAATTTATATCAAAGATGATCATGAATAGTTTTACCACTTGTTGGATATTATTTTAATGTCTTATACACTTCTCCTTAAGTGTTTAAAACTCCATATCAGATAGATTACCCCTCAAAACATCAAATGTGATTGTTCATAGGATTATATCTCTTGCATTTGAGGCCAATTTGTTGAACCATCACTTGAAGATCACTTTGGGGATGAATACAAGATTGGGAGAAATTGTAATGGGATGTGAGGGATTGTTAAAAAGTAATACCATGTGATTTTACCTCTTTATATTCCAAAAAACTCTCAATAGTATCAAACAAGCTTGAAAACTTGTAACTTTTAAAACCCTATAGACTTGTACCTTCACATTTTGTTCATTCATGCATTGGATGTTGCCTAGAGATTGTGTGGAAGAGATTATTTGTCTTGTATTAGGTTGGAAACACCATTTACACTTGATTTCAATCACCTTCATGCTATAAACATCTCATAACCCCAACAAACCCTACATGTCATGTCTAAAACAAAAGAACAAAGAAGAAATTTATTACTAGTACAATCATGACCACTGGGAACTTGTATTAAGTTTGATGTTTCAAGGACCATTGGACCTTCACAAGACACTTTACAACCATTTCCATGTATTCATAAAACACAAACATGTCATTTCAAGAGGAAAACTATGATACTAGGGTTTAGTAGGGTTTAAGAGGGGTCTAACTTGTTAACAATTGTTCATAAAGTTATGTCCTCTAATCCCAAAACTATTGCCATGGATTTGAAGATCATAGGGGTTTTCAACATCCCATAATGGAAATTGTTTTTAAACATATCCTCCTTTATGAACCAATGTTATGGAATTGAGCCTTTTTCTCTTGCAAGTAACCTGATGGAAAACTTAAATGGTTTTTTGCCTTTTTGGACCTAAAACTTCCTTCTATATATGGTTTTGAGCTTGAGAGGTTGGAGGAGGTTTTGGAAGGATTATAATTCCATGCTCAATTTTTAAATCCTTTTAATGAGACCTCTTGATCAATCTTGAGGTTGCATATTCACTTTTGGACCTATTTTCATCAAAAAGCTTGCTATATTCTACTAAAATATCTTGATAGACCTATGAGCCATATGCCAATGGAGTTCTTCTTGGCTTGTATAGTGATGGTGAAACATACCAATCATATCTTCATCTTCTTTTTCCTACCATTTCTTCATTATACTATGTTTGGATGTTAGAGCAATGAGCAAAGTAGTTTTCAAAGTGAGTGTATGTTTGAAAAGAAGTGTTTTGACACCTTGACCAAGTGTACAGGCAAAACAGATATAAGGTGTTCTTAAAAAAGTGTACAATGACTCAAAAAATATCTTTTTTACCTTTATGCATGATATTTTACCTTCACAATTGATGTCTCCTCAAGGGGTTACACTTAAACATTGAAACAAGTAATATAACAAGACAAATGAAACCTTAATATCTCAAAAATTACCTTAAATGTGTTAAAATTATTTTGAAGACAAAATTGCTTATCTTCCTAGCTTATCTCCTAGTCCATTATCCACTATGGAACACCATGCTTTCTTGTATGATCACCACCTCATTATTTTCACCATACATCGCTTATACCTTGACTTTCACATATTAACCTTAATCTCTCTAAAATTACCTTAAACTTTGCTAAACTACATTGCAAAAGATCTATTCAAATATCATGGTTTAAAATTGATTTGACAAGTCACACATCATATACCCTATCATCCTAATAAGACCCTATTTAGACCTTGATGAGATGACATATAACACCAAACTATGACACCAAGACATGACTCTCAACAAGACCATTTACAGGGTTAGATGACTCAGTTACCTAGTTTTGAACATATCTTAGTCAAGGGTGATTGATTAGCTAACATTTTTAGTGATCGCCAGTGATAGTTTGCCTACTAAACATTTATACTAGTAACCTTAGACAACCCATCGGGCATGGAGTCACTAAAGACTACTTATTTATGAGATCAAATCTGAATACGAACATGACTTTAGCTTTTGAAACAAACTAGAAAACTAAAAATACCTTCCAACACACCAATAAAATAAGACACACAACAAAATAAGAAACACACACAACAAGATAAACAGGTGCTAGAAGCATTTGGAGAAAGCAAATGCTAATCTACTATATACAAGAGGTAAAAATGACCTCAATAGCAATGCTTGAGGTGTATCCCATTATTTGGGATATGTACTTATTCTTTATTTAGCTTTGAGAGTTGAAAAGCATTGTGTTGTTTACAATGAGTGATGACATAGGGCCCACTCCATAAAGTATCAAACTTTGTGTGTCTTCCAGGCTTAATTATATCTTCATCCCATTTGAGTACAAGGTCACCTTATTGGAATGCTCTTGAAATAGCTCTCTTGTCAAATTACCTCTTGGTTTGAGCTTGATAAGACTCTATCGCATGGCATGATCTCTTATTTCTTATAACAACCCCACTGGGTTTTATCAAAATATTATAATAATTTCTTTTTAAATTAAATACACATATTCAACATATAGATTTCACCATGATAAGTCCTAACTAGTGATCTTTATCTAACTGTATTAATTTAGTTAACCCTAAAATCTATATCTAATCCACTTAGCTAAGGATCACCATGAACATATATATATATAAATCATGAACAATACTAAAATATCATGATCACTACATCACATCATAACTGAAATAGTACAATTTCAACTATAGCTGATATAATATTACAACCTCTGATGTAGAAGTGTAATGTACAAAAGATACAATTTTAATAATACATAATAATATATCAAATGATAAAACATGATACAAGTTCCTCTGAGTAGAGTCTCCATGACTCAAGTATCAATATGTAATCTCAAGTGTGGTCTCAAGTATAGTACTCCAAATAGGAGGGAGAGCATCATCCAAGCACTTTTCCACACCAACCACAAACCATAAATCCTCTACACTATCTCTCAAATAAGGGGATGGCCCTCCCTTCATGGAAGGGTAGATAATGACGATGCAGGAATCCAAAGTAAAAAACCAAAACCTGTGTATTGAAGATATCTAATACATAATGTGTACCATAAAGAAATTTATTCTAATATGATGTCTCATAAATATGAAAACTATATCAATATATGAAATGTCAATGTTTATCAAACATTAATTTGACCAAAGTTTCAATAATAAATGATCTCTAGGATCAGTCAAATTCATACACACCACTTGGTCAGATTACACCTCATTTTACATTGATGGCACTAATTAAGCCAGTGAAATCCATCCACTACTTAATTAGGGTCATGAATGTAAGATTTGGTAAAAACATATAATAATAATAATAATAATAATAATTATTATTATTATAATAAATTAATTCATAAATATTCTTCTTTAGCACATCCAAATTTAGCTAAGCATAAAATTTATCATACATTCATTTAGTCCGTCAAATAAAGTGTAATGAATCAATTTATTACATATAATAAACATAATCCAAAAATAGTCTCAAACATACCATCTGGGTATTATCTCATCAAAATTGTTAGTCACTTATCATACCAAGTAATTGATAATGTTATTTCTCCATGAAACAATAGTATATTTTAAGCTTTATCAATATAGTTTATATTCCACATATAAATAAAGCCAGTCCAAACATCATAATTACTTATATTAATCTCTTAATTATGATATTTTAATGCTTATATCCATAACATTAAAAAATAAATCAAGTAATCAATTACACACCAATGTGAATAATGTTTTTAAGCACAATACAACTAAGTATAACATGCATATATATATTTAAATGGTATAATATGTTCAGATGTATTACACAGTCCAAAAATCATATATTTATACCATATTTATATTATATTCCCCTAAAACATTTTTAATACAATACAATTATATATTGTATATGGAATATTCTAAGTAGACATCCGCTATCTATGACTTAGAGGATTTTGTATACTGTTATGTATACATCTAGTCCATAAAATAGCCCCGTAGCCCCTTTTTAGAAACTAGATAATTTCCCCACATTTATACTTGTTTGAAACAAACATACAGACTTTTAAAAAATCTAAATGTAACATACAACCATTCATATGTTATGTCCAATTAAACAAAAACATTCATATTTCAGTCATTTTGAAACTTTCATAAAATCAATGCACATTATAAATATAAAAACATAATCGACTAAGCCCCATATGGGTCATCCATACAATCAAATGAAATAGTCTGAATGCCTTTATTTAAATAATTCATCATGCTCAATTTCCTAATTGAATTTATTTAAAAAAAATTATTATTTAAAATACTATGTTTGAATACATAGTCATCCCTATTTGGGTATAATTTTTAACACATTAGGATCATATAAAATCTTATGAAATCAATAACAAAACTAGGCTTGATCTTCATATAAAACCACAACATAGTCCACATACAATCATCCTCCTATTTGTACTCGGGTTCTCTAAGATGACTACCCTAACTAATTTCACAAAGTCATTTAATCTAATAAATACACTACATAATTAATTGTATAATTATTTTTTGAAACATGTAGGTGTTTGTATCAAAAATGATACAACAGATTCTTAACCCCTAATTCACATAAACAGATATGCTCACAATGTAATACAATTACCCTCCATAAAAGCCTGACAAATTTATAGTACAATTTTATATTAAAATGTAAAATACATAGTTGAATATCATAGATACACATAAATGTATATGTACACAATCGACAATAGGGTTTACATATAAATGTATATGAACTCAGTACCACACAAAGCCCTTTAAAAATTGGTTCAAGAATGTAAATATATAAATATATATATATATATATATATATATATATATATATATATATATATATATATATATATATATATATGTATGTATGTATGTATGTATGTATGTATGTATGTATGTATGTATGTATGTATGTATGTATATCTTATGTTTTTAACCATGTATATACCTCTGTGTGTGTGTGTGTGTATCCACATACCTATTTCATATAACAAAATTCATCATTTTACACCTAAAGACCAATAGTGTATAAATAGTCAAATATCAACCACTAACCTGAGTTTCAATTCAAAATTCAAATACCCAAATGAGTATATACAAATGATTCGAACAATCCAGTTCAAGCCATAAATATATATCCACCATGGATAGTTTTCTATTAAATGTACAAAGATTTTTCAAACTAAGAGAGAGTTAACACAAGTTTCATAAAAGCTTAACAATCCAACCATTTCTATGGTTTAACCCTCAACCTTATAATTTACCTAAGTCAAAGGTGGAGTTATGTGGAGGCCAAGCCATCCACAAGGCTCCACATTCCACTCAAAATCTCTAGATTTAAAACATAGAAAAGCTATTTTCCCAATACTTAGTTTGAAAAATCCATATATTTTTCACACAGGAATTGAAATACAAAACCTACTTGTTACTGCCAAGGAAATCGAGTGAATTCCTTCCTCTTTCCTTCAAATTTTCACCTTATTTATGTTCTATAACTTTTTCCTCTATGTCATGACTCGTGTGTGTGTCCACAATTCTCCTTCTTTTCTTATTTTTTTTCATTCTTTTTCTTCCCATCATTAACAACCACTTCAGCTGACTGTTTCAATGTATGCAAAATTTTCTCAACACCTTTCCATAGTCCATCACCATGCAAACCCAGTATCCTCCATGTTTTCCTCAAAATAGAAGCTTAACCAAAGTCAACAGATGATTCATAACCCTAATCATCTTGAGGCTTCTATAAAAATTATTTTACTTTCCTTTTAAAATCTGCATGATAACAATCATTAACCACTATACCTTAATCAATTTGTTTCCAATCCCTATTCCATGCAAAGTCTAGCATCTAATTGATGACTAAAGTATTCCCATCCAATGACCATCAACCAATACTATAGAATATAATTACATCACATGATAATACTTTTAGATATTATTAGATTATAGTTCCATGTGACTATACCAACCCCTATCATAAATATAATGATTATTAAATAATTTAATAGTAAAAACAATGTATTCAATATATTTAAAACCAAACCTTGGGTCAATAGTTAATCAAACACAAAGGTATTTAAAATAATGACATTTATATCTTTTGACATATAGTTTTAGCTTATATAATAATAATATCTTTAATGATTATTATTATCTAAACCTTATAGATAATTAACAACAATGGAATATGTCATCATATTGTAACATTGTGTATCCATACTTAACAACACATTAATGTAAGTAAAACATACCCAAACTACTCATTCAGTCAAACAAGTGCATTATATAAGATAAATTAGTATGATCACAAAACTAGTGAAATCACTCAAACAATCATACGATCGTCATCAGCAATCAAGATTATACCAAAAAACATAATAATAATCACCTAAAATAAAAGTACACAAAACATACTATGACATCTATATCAAACAAATAATTAGTAAACATGATATTTTAAGTGGTGTGTGCAAGGGTTTCTAGATTCGTTCTCTATCAACCCCCAATGTCTCCATCTAACCACCCTCTTCGATGACACTCTCCCTCCATCATAACCTGAGTGAAGAATTTGTCCTACATCTACCTCACAACAATGAAGGTAGTTATCTTGGAATATCATTATATCCTTAAAATAATGTTGTATAAACATGATCATAATGTATAAAATATAAAAGTACTACTAACTCATAACAAACTAATCATGTAAATTAAGCAACATAAATTGTAATCAACCTACACCATTAAGCTTAATCAAATATTAGTTAATCAACTATAATAATCCATGGATCAAATTAGTTATTTAACTAGAGAGAAATTGGGACGTGACCTTTCTTCTAATTCCATCAACTCAGCTAGTCTAATCTCCATGGTAACATTTTCCATCATCTCAAGTTGATGTGTAATCTCTAGAATGGGTAACTCAAGGGAGATGGGTATCTTTGCTTATTTTCCATAGACAAGCATGTAGGGGGAATCGCCAATGGATTTTTTAGGAGTGACCCTATCAACCCATAAGGATGTTGTCAATTTTGTATGCCATGTTCTCTGATTTTTCTTCATAGTCTTCTTAATAATTCTAATTAGTTTCTTAATTGTGGACTCTGCTAGTCCATTTAATTTAAGATAGTAGTTTTAGGATGTACTTAGGTGGATTCCATGCTTCACAATGCACTCACTTATTTTAGTACCAAGGAAAACCATTGCATTATCTAAGATAAGTGTAGAAGGTGCCCCAAATTTGATTACTATGCCTTCATAGAAGTCTGACACATTAGTTTCATTAGCTTTATTGAGAGCTATATCCTTTGTCCATATAGTAAAATAGTCAGTTATAGTCAACACCCATTTATGACCAACACTTGAAGGAGGGTTGATCTACCTATGAAATCCAAACCCCACTACATGAAAGGTTGGTTTACTTGAATGGGATGGAGAGGGAGGGATACAAGATTTTGTTTTTTCTTAAAATAGGCACAATTTTGACAATTTATCATCCATGAATATGAGTCCTTGGATAATCTAGGCCAATAATAACCAGCTCTCATCACTTTGGCTACTGTAGTTCTTGGTGAAAAGTGACCACTTGATGGTCTATCATGGAATTCTACCAATACTCTCTCAACCTGATCAACCTCTACACACCTTAGGAGAACTTAAAGTATTTTATAAATATTATTCCATATACAAGAACATATGGGATGGATTGTGATCTAAAATGTCTCATTTTAGATTTATTTAGGCCTAGTGGACACTCACCTATTTGGAGGAATTTGACCATGTCATGTGTCAAAATCATCATAGATGGAGGTACAATTGTTTGAGTGTCATCTTGGAGTGATATAATAACTTATTTTTGTTATTTCAAGTTATATTCTAAGTGCTCACATAATCCCTTGCATCTCACCACCCTGGTAACCTTGATATATACATCATATTCCATGACTTTGGTGATCTAACTAGCTCTTTTCTCATTCAAATCTCTTATCAGAAGGAAGTATGGGATGACTTCTTCATTTGATTGTGTCAACATGGATGAGATTACTTCTTCATTTTCCAAAGATTATAAGATGAATTTCATTTTGAAATCAATATTTTTAAGTGTTGGAGCTTGAGCTATGGCTAATTTGATGGTACCAAAACTATCCCTTCCTTATCTAGTCTAACTAAAAACCTTATTCTTATTTAGTATGGATGTTAGAGGCTTGACAAGATTAGAAAAATAATTATGAATATCTTAATGAAGTTGATTTTCCCAAAGAAACCTTGCATACCTTTCTTGTGCTTAGGCAGTGATAAAGACAAGATAACAGTTACCCTTTTAGGATCAATGGAGAGACCTTTCTTGGAGACAATGTGGCCCAAGAGTTTGCCTTAATAGACTATAAATACACAATTTTTTGAATTAAGAGAGACCCCAAACTATCTTTATCTCTAAAAAATATGCCTAAGATTAATCAAATTATCATTTACTTCCTTGGAGAACATCGTGATATCATCAAGATAAATCAAAACTATATCATTTATCAAACCTTAAAATGTCATGTCCATGGCTATTTGGATTTTATCTCTAGCATTGGATAACCTAAAAGTCATCTTCATTTATGTATATGTGCCCCATTTTGTTATAAAGGCTATCTCATACTGGTCTTTCTCTTGCACCAAAATTTGATTATACCCTAAGTAGCCATCAATGAGGGAGAAATATTCAGAACCTACCACCATCTGTAAGATTTTTTCCATGGAAGGAAAAGGATAATGATCCTTTGATGAAACTCTATTCAGGTCCATAAAATCCACACATGATCTTATCTCTAATTCTTCTTCATTATAGGGAATATGTTTATTTCAAATATTCAATGTTTCTATAATTTCAAATATATGTCTCAAGGGTTTGAAATTATACCTATCAAAATTGTTATCTAAGACAAATAAATGGACAACAAGTAGAATATTTTTATGGCCTCACTCTGATTCTATTGAGTATTATAAGGTTTGAAATCAACATTTTGATTCAAATGTAAGATAAATATCTATAGACAATATTTTTTCTAGATGAGTGTTTGATAAGAAAGATGATGTTATATTCTATCAACTTAGTGAATGATTTCCTCATTAGGGGCTCCATTTTTAGGTTGATAGGCCTTTGCCTTTATCACACTAGTTTGGTAGTTGTATATATCTCTATAGTGTGTTGAACTAGGCTAATTTAAAAACCTTTTAGATCACTATAAGCCCAAACAAACACATCAACAAAATATTTGCATAACTCAATGAATACAAGTCTCTCTTCCTTGTTACATACCTTTTTAAGTGTTAGAAGTTTGTCTTTGAAGATGGTGCCACTCTCATAATTATCTTTCTTAGTAGATATGCTTATCATATCTTTCATCATTTTATCATCATAATTGAAAATGATTTGAAGTGTCACTATGCCTTTAAGAAATTTATTTGACCTTAGTTGCATAATTTGATCACCATATTGTTGTTGTAACTTGGACTGATTTTTTGAACAAAATTTAGCTTCTTCTTGAATAATATTCAATTTCTTCTAGAGTGATGGTGAGGGTCAATGAGGGATTGATTAGAGACAATGAGGGAGTGATTATAGATGATAAAGGATAATGAGGGTCAATGATAGAGTGATTATGGACGAGAAGGGATGAGGAAAGAGTGATTAGGGATGATGAGGGATGATGAAGCAGTGATTAGGGATGATGAAGGGTGGTGAGTGTCAATTAATGAATGATTAAGGATGATGAGGGAGTGATTAGAGATGATGAGGAATGGTGAGGGTTAATGAGGGAGTGATTAGGGATAATTAAGAATGAGGAGATGGTGATTAGGGGCTATGAGGGATGAGGAGGAACTGATTAGGGATGAGGGAGGGATAATGAACAAGTAAAATTAACACAAAGTGGTCATTTGATGTGTGCAGGTCATCAATGTGACCTATGTTGCCCCAATCACACCACTTTGCCTTCAATTCAAAGTGAGTGGTTTATAAACTTTAATTTTAAGAAACTTGAGACTCCTAAAAATGACAATAAATAATCTAGAAGGTACAAACACCTAAAAAATGATTATATAGTTACCCAAAATGGACATCTATTGTAAAAGTTGTGCCTTGAAATCCTTAGGTTCAATACTAAAACCCTGAAAATACCTAAATACTAACCAGATTAAGATTTTGAAAAACTATCTCCCACATCATAAGGCATACAATTGTGAGACCAACTCTATTAATGCAGAGTGACCCTAATTTCTTATATTTACTAAAATAAATTTAAAGTATAAAGATTATAATCCTTATACTTAACATTTATTTTAGTAAATTGAACCATTTACCCCTTATTATAGCTCTTTTTTCCTTTTTTTTGGGCAATGTGAAAGGAATGTGTATACATTCCTTTCACATAGCATAATAGATGCACATGCCCTTTCCAATTCTTTTTTTTTTTGTTATGATAATATAATGTGTATGCGTTATGTGGTCATAATGTGTATGCTTTGTGGCTTGAGTATCCCAAACCTAAATTCAAATAACACATACGTTTTAGGAGAAATGTCCAAAAAATTATACCCCAACTTCGTGCACATACCCATCTAATTATCACAACCATTTGGAAGAGGAATGTTACTTTTGAGATAAATTGTCAGTATTGAAACAAACCAATACTAGTCACCTTCTATAAGTACCATCTAATTTTTTTACTTTATCAGCTCATGGTAATTTTTATAGATTCTCGCTTTCATTATTTTTGGACCTTTTTCTTAGCATTTTCAACCTCTATCAAGATATTAGTGAGTCAGAAATCAAGTATGTGTCTATAACCCCCTTTTTTAATTATTAATCATTCTGGGTACTTTCATTCATTTCTTTCAAGCACATTATAGGTATTTATTTACTGTATTTAGTTCATATTTGATTATGTGCTTTATTTTATTGGATTCATGTAATTTTACTTAGTTAATGTCCCTCGTGTGCTTTTCCATTAAAACACTATAGTATTGACAAAAAATAGAAGACATAATAAAACTAGATAAAGAAAGAGAAAAACCATGAAAGAGAAGGAAATAAGGAAAATAGGAAACAAACAAGGAAGAATAAAGAGGAACAAAGAAAAACATAGAGAAGAACAGAAATCCAATAAGAGAGACATAGAGTCAAAAGTGTCACAAGTGAAAATAAAATTAAAATAACATGTTAAAAGTAAAGCAAAACACAAAAAAATTGCACTAATACAAACCTTATCTAAACAAATGATCTATAACACATAAATACATTAATACCATGCAAATAACTAGTCATGTAATAAAATTAGGTGTCTACATAAAGCCTTACTTTGATGTGTGTGTGCCTACATGTATAGCCACATAATTTTGGTATAAGGCTTATTATTTTAATGTGTTTAGTACCTTTTTTTGCATATGGATCATTGGTTCAAAATTGGAGTCTTATTAGTGCTTGTATGTGTGTTTTCACCATTTTCCTTCTTTTTTCAAATTTGTGGTCTTTTATTTATCTCTTTTCCTTTTTTGTTTCACTTATTTTTTGCCTGCAAGCCTATTTTTATAGTTTGCCTTTATTCTCTAGTTTTTTTCTTTTGCGATAAATTTAAAGGTCTTTCTAAATGTGCCCTAGGTGGTCTCAATAGCCTATCAAATCTTTCACTTATCTTTTTGTGGTCCTTTCTATCCTTCTTCATATCCTTTTAATGATTGGATCTATGTATGTCAATTTTTTGATTTGTATTTATTCAGTGTGTGTGTGCCTATAGGTCTTTAATTCAAACTTGAGAAGTTTATATATAAAAATCATTTAGAGTCATTTTAGGGATAAGTAAATAACTACCAAGACATTTTAATTACTAATCATATGGATACTTAATTCTATGCACACTCCATGTTATTTTTTTCATTGCTCAAGGACTTGCCAAAAAAAAATCATTTGCATCTTGAACCAAAATAAGGATAAGTGAATGTGTATGTAGTTGTATCTCCACTTAAAAAGAGGAGGTTGAAACCCTCACTTAAATTATTCATTCACACTACACAATAACTATGTGGGGTCTAATTCTAGTGTGTGAGATAGGTAGCTATATTTTATTTGAGGTTGCTCGACCCAACTACTCTTTCTCTTCTCTTTTTAAAGTGTTTTTATGATTAATTAGGTCAATGTGAAAACCTAATTTTGGTACAAGATTTTTTTCATAGTATATTTTCCTTATTTTGTTATGCTTGCTACACTTATGTGTTAGAACAAATAATTATTAAGTGGTGATATTTACCCTTAACATTATTCAGTCGTTAATAAATAAAATAAACAAATTTAATTTATTAACACATTATCTCATGTAAATAAGTTAAATATATTTTACCTTTGGGGTTCCTTGGGGGAGAAGTTGGACCCGTTGGTTACAACGGTCCACCTCCACATATATAAAGACATTTTACCCTTGGTAAATGTCTTTTTGATATTCACAAACTTTGTTAATAATATTATTTATATTTATGTGTAGAAAATATTGTACAAAGAGTTTTGTGAAGGATTATCAGAGGAGTGAAAGGAAGAGGATTAGGGTATTAAAGTGTTTCTCATTAATAAATATCAACTGTGGGTTTTTCACCTCCATTGGAGGTTTTCTCACCTATATGTTATGTCATTGATCTGTATATTTACTTATTAATTATGCATCTATATCTCATGTGTGTGTGTTCACACACACACATGGATTTTATCATGGTAGCAGAGCATGGTGATGAATAATTTATTGATGGGATGCGGTGAGAAAAGCCAAAGACCAAAGCTAAGCAATTTTTTTGGTTTCTTAGACCTGTAAGAGGAGTGGTATAGCCTTAAAATTAATTTATTTTGTTATAAATCTATATTGCTTCATTTTTTTATGTTATCGAGTCAAACATGTGCGTACAATCTCCATTCAAATTATATAGATCTCTTTTTAAGCAATTAGAACTATTATTTTTGAATATTTATGTTGCATGAGCATGGTTGTATGGCCCTATGACATTGAAAAAATTCAAAAATCATTTGTTTGGATTCAAATTTTTTTTTTTAAGGCTTTGGCTATATCATTGTGGAGTTTGAAGTATTTTCAAAAAAATTAGACCCTGAGAAGGCCATTTCAAGCTCCTAAATTTTTTTGCTCTCCACCTGTGGCATCTTTGTACTACCCAAAAATTCAAATAATAGTTTTTGGTCAGCTAAAATCAATTTTGAAAGGTTAAATGACTTTTATAGACATTTTCAAGAAGTTTGACAAAGTTTCATGGGATTTGGTGGCTTGTACAAGCCCTTGTGTTGAATCAAGCTCTCCCATGGGTGCCATGAATAACTACAAGTACGTACAAAGTCTATGAAATATTTAAAACACAATTTTTATTTTAAATCATCAAATTTTATTCAAACAAGAAGTGGCCCCTACCTTCCACGTTTAGTTTTTCACTTAAAAGTCATTTATGTGAAAAAAAAATAATATTGAATTTATATACACCATATATATAATTTTAAAAATTAGTTGAAAAAGATTTAAAAATAAATTAGTGCATATAAAATCTTAAGTATTCTAGTAGACAAGCTAATAATTATCTTTTTGCTAAAAACTTGTGAAGAGGTCTAGTGCTCAAAACACACTAACTCCTTTCTTTCCTTTTTTCAATTTGATTTATTCAAATTTATTTTTAAGAACTAGTAATTATAAATTATTTTTTGCATTACATACTTAATATCTCACATTTAAAATTCTAGCTGTTATTGACATTTTATGACACTTGACTTAGATAATCTTTTATCAACCATGGTCATGTGACCAATCAATTTCTATATTTTTGGGCATTCTAGATGCATTTGCATTGTCCATTATTTAATTTAAAGATTTTTTTTTAATTTTTTATAACTTTTTAGTATTCAAGCTATTTTGCAACACTTATAATTTTATGTGACACTTGCAACTGTCATTTGTGTTGATTTTATTTACATTTTATGAATTGTTTTAAAATCAAACAAGTGTATATTATTGTTTAAACCCTATAATATTTGTTTTCATTGCAAAGTAATTTATAAATTCACATTAAAAGATAATTTTAAAGTTTTTTTAGTGTTATAGCATCCAATTTAAGGGAATTTTTAGTTTCTCCTAACTTCATGCTTGATAAATCTCAAATGCTTAATAGGTATAATTATAATATTAGAAAATCTATATCAAGATAGAATTTATGGCTTGAAAGTTGTGGAACATCATTGTTGGGTTGGAAAAATCTCCATTAGGAAGACATGTCACACCTAAGCTTATAAATATATTTCAACAAAAAACATAAGAAATCATGTCGATTATTCTAATAAGTGTAAAGGATGATTTTCTACTCCATATAAATAATCAGGAGTCTCCCAACGATGCTTGGAAATTCTTTGAGTCTATACATGGGGGAACTCGTCTCTCTAAGATTATTAAGTTGATTCTTGAATTGCTTACTACACCTATGAAAGGTGATAAAAAAATTGTTAATTCTCTTATAAAAATTAAAAACATTAAATCTCAATTATATGGTTGTGACTGCAATCTATTTCAATATAAGCTTTTGTATTTCATTTTTCAACTTAATATTCATGAAAAAATTCACAAATTTATTATCATTCTTAATTCAAAATACTAAATAGAGCAAGATGTACATGACCTCACTACTCTATCTACACTTATGATTCAAGAAGAGCAAGTGCTGTCAAATTTTAATTCTAAAGAGAATGTCACTCAGACACTTCTCTCTACAAATGACAAAAATAGGAATAAAAAATTTGGCAATAAAAATCATAAAATAAAGTTTAATAAGAATTATAAATTGTGTGGTAAATTTGGTCATAGATGGAAAAATTGTTATAAAAACAAAGATAGA
Source organism: Torreya grandis (assembly GCA_037957365.1). Taxonomy (NCBI): domain Eukaryota; kingdom Viridiplantae; phylum Streptophyta; class Pinopsida; order Cupressales; family Taxaceae; genus Torreya; species Torreya grandis. Next base: position 1,194,749 of record JARHVA010000293.1, read on the forward strand.
GTTAATCATAAAACCTCTAAAAATAACAAAGGGAATAAATCTAATTAGAACCGCGAGAAGAATCAAAACTATAATCAAAATAATAATCAGGAATAAAATTTTAATGTTAATATTTTATATGTTGCCTTATTTGCTTTTAATGAGAATGAATTGATTTTAGATAGTTGTGCATTGCATCATATTACTTGTTTATCTCATATTTTATCTAATAATATAGATATATCTACAAATATTTATTTAGGTGGTAATTCATTTTTAGATGCTACTAAGCAAGAAAAACACAATTTACAAACGTTGTTATTAAAGATGTTTTTTATGTACCTAAACCTAAGAAAAATTTGTTATGTTCTCAAATTATGAATGATAATTTTATTTTAACTTTTCTTAAGTTTTGGTCTATTATAAATCAATATAGTTCTTTGATTACTGAAGGTGTTCAACAAAATAGTTTATACAAATTTTCTACTTCTTATGCATGTTACCTTTCATTGCATAATATGAATGAATCATAATTATGGCATGAAAGATTAGGATGTTATTTTTAAAATTTTATATGATATGTCTTATTATAATCTTATTAATTTTCTTCCTTATATCTCTTCTCATCATGAAAATTATGAATGATGCTTATGTGGTAAGCAATATACTAATCTCTTTCACAAGAATCATAATATGGATTCCTCACATCTTTTAGAGTTAATGCATAGTAATGTTATTAGAACTCTTGAAGTTACATATCTTAATGGTTATTTATATACTATTACTTTTATTTATGATGATACTATAATGATTTGATTATATTTTATAAAGAAAAAATCTACAATATCATCTAAATTTAAAGAATTTAAAGTTGTTATTGAAAATATTTATAATTTTTCTTTTAAGAAATTAAGATATGATAATGGTGATAAATACATTAGTAAAGAATTTGGATTTTTTATTAGTTTTTATATTAAAATAGAACTAATAAATTCCTATTCCCTCCAACAAAATGATATTGTTGAAAGGAAAAATTGCACCATTATTGAAATGGTTAGAATAATGTTACATTCTGCAAATGTTCTTAAGTTTTTATGGGTTGAAGCCCTAAATATTATTATGCATATTCTAAATAAAGTCCATACTAAATATTTTCATCTTTCTAATCCTTTATAAATGTGGTCTAAAAATAAACTCAATGTGGCTCATCTTAAGATCTTTGGCAGTCATACTTCCATCTTTGTTCTTAAAGCTAAAAGAAAGTTACTTGATCCTACCTCCTATTCATGCATCTTTGTAGGTTATGGAGGTAAAAATAAATGATTAAGAGTGCATGATCCATTAAAAAGATAAATAATTGAGAATAGAAATGTCTTAATCGTTAAAAAAATTGTGAACCTTTTGTGGAACCACCTCAATGTTCTTCGCTTAATGAACCTGGCTCTCATGTTACTCCTTATGAAGAAACAAATTCCCTAGAGGAAGTTGATCTATATTTATACAACTTAGAGTCTAAGAAACCCTATGAATTTCATGTTCATTCTGAAAGACCTAAATGGGCAGAATCCCTAATTCAATCTTCTAGTCTTGATAATCTTAATAAATAAACTAGTAGTCAAATTCTTATCATGCTTTAATGATTGTGTATGAATGTGAAATTCAAACTTTAGAGGAAGCTATTAAATATGATTGATGGAATGATGCTATGTAAGTTGAGTATAATGTCTTAATTAAAAATCAAACTTGGAATCTTGTCTCACCGTTACCTAAAAAACATAATTTTAGTTGTAAGTGGTTTTATAAAATAAAATATAATTCAATTGGTAAAATTGACAAATTTAAAGCAAGATTAGTTAATTGTGGTTATACTAAAAAATATAATATTTAATATTTTGAAACCTTTGCTTTGGTATTAAAAATGAGTATTGTTAGGTTGTTTATTGCACTTGCAGTTCAAAATTGTTGGGTCATACATTAAATGAATGTAAAAAATGTCTTAATGAATGTTGATTTAGAAGAATAAATCTATATAACTCAACGTAAAGGTTTCACTAACCCTAAAAAAGACCATTTTGTTTGTAAGTTAAATAAATTATTATATGGTTTAAAACAAGCTCCTCAATATTGATATTCTAAAATCACTAGTGATTTTAAAGAACTATGTTTTCCTAAATGTTAATATGATAATAATCTCTTTGTAAAAGTTGAAAATGATCATATTATATTAATTATTTTATATATGTTGATGATCTTCTTATTAATGGTGATCTAATTAGTTTAATTCATAAATATAAAGATAAACTAAGTCAAATTTTTAAAATGATTGATTTAAGCATTTGTTATCATTTTTTAAGAATAACTATATTTTTGAAAAAAAATTAATTATTGTATCACACTCTTAGTATGCACATAATCTTATTGTTAAGTTTAATATACTTGATAGTAAGCCTACATCTACTCCTAGTTAAGCTAGTGTTAAGCTTGATCCAAAACTTACATGTGAAAAAACTAATTCTACTCTTTATAAATAGCTTGTTGGTAGTTTGATTTATTTAACAATTACTAAGTTAAATATTTTATTTATTGTAAGTATTGCTATCAAATTCATGCATGATCCATATTTGAATTATTATAAATTACCTAAACGTATACTTCATTATATCAAAGGAACTATAAAATTTAGTTTATTTTGTTCTTCCATTGATAATACTAAATCATGTGGTTGTTATGATGTTGATCATGTTGGTGATAGTAGAGATCACAAATATACTATTAGATATGTATTTAAGTTTGGTGTAGGTGGTATCATTTAGAGCAATAAAAATAAATATATTATCCTTATCTCTTCTATTGAGGCAAAGTAAAAAAGTGTTATGGAAGCTTTTAAAGAAGCCATGTAGCTACAAAGATTGTTAGCAGAACTTTATTTGAATGTTTCTCACAATACAATCTTTCTATGTGATAACCAAAGTTGTATAGCTCTATCAAAAAATCTAGTGCAACACCAAAGAACTAAACATATTGAATTTCATGTGCATTTTATCTAAGATAAAGTCTTCAATGGTGATATTGATATGTAGTTTTGTCCTATGAATAAATAGGTTGCAAATATCTTCACAAAACCACTTGATGCTATCAAATTTTGTCACTTTCATGTAATGTTGGGCCTATCAGAGTTTCTATTGAGGGGGTATGTGTATGACAATGGCATTTCCTGATGGCCATGTGTTTCTTTCTTTTTCTCTATATCTAATCTCATTTTAAAACATTGTAATATATCGTGTTATATGATTTTTTTAAAATTCATGTGAAATTTTTAATTTTGTAAATAATAAGTAGAAGCATATATTTTTATTCATGTCCTTATGTTATAAAAGACTCCAAATATGTTTGATTAATTATTCATGAGAAAATGTGAGATGCAGTCTCATGTCATGCTAGCTTAAACTTACTTTTAGTAGTTTATGGATTATAATATTTTTTGTTTCAAAAGGTTTTTTTTTCATGATGAAAGTTTTAAAAGTTTTCATTTTTTACATGCCTCCTAAAATCATTAAAGTTGATTCATGAAGTATAATTACTTTATTAAGGTGACTATGACATCTATCCCCATTTAACATTAAGGGAGAGTGTTAGAACAAATAATGTTTAAGTGGTGATATTTACCCGTAACATTATTTAATAATTAATAAAATAAATGATTGTATTTAATTTATTGACATAAGGTAATGTCATGTAAATAAATTAAATATATTTTACCATTAGATTCCTCAGGGAGAGATTCAACCCATTGGTTACAACGGTCCACCTCCACCCCTCAATATAGAAAGATATTTTACCCTTAGTAAATACCATATTGATACTCACAAACTTTGTGAAGAATATTATTTATATTTACGTGTGGTAAATATCGTACAAAGAGTTTTGTGAAGGCTTATTAGATGAGTGAAAGGAAGATTATTTGTGCACTGGGATGTTTCTCATTAATGAATATCAATTGTGGGTTTTCCACCTCCATTGGAGGTTTTCTCACCTATATGTTGTGTCATTGATCTATGTCATTGATTTATATCTTTATTTAATAAAAATGCATCTAGATCTCATGTTTGTGTGTGTTCACACACACACACACACACACACACACACACACACATACTACATGAATTTTATTATTATGTATAATTTATTGTCTTTAGAACTTTTCTACTTAAAATTACTCTTTATTTAGCCTTTGCACCCTTTGAATACATCTGACACTTCTCAAAACTATATGTTTACAACCCCAAGATTAATTACATGCCTTTCTATGGTGTTACTCAAATGCTACAAATTTATCTTACCTAGGATGGAAATAGAAGTCCCGTCAATTCTTTTTTGGGTGAAAGCAATGGGCATGCCATTTCTATCACCCATAATTTTTTTAGGTCCCTTCACATTGCACTCCATGTGCCTTGATTGTCACTTATTATTATTTCTAGAATTAGCCTAAGTGTGAATTACATCCTAAAACATCCTATTTATATCAAGTCATCCTAAGCCATTTCATAGAGAAGGAAGGTAAATCAAGTATCGATCATTCAGTGAATCATACTCCATAATTCAAGTTTGAGCTAACCCTTGCCATTTCATTTCTACACTTATGATAGGGTCATTCATTGACACTTAAATATTTCTACATCACCATCTTGTACTAAAATAACATTTTAAGAGAATTACATGCAGTTGCATCTTCACATCTAGGGAAGAAGAGGTATAATCCCTTGCTCAAGATTCCATTCACACTGCATAGAATTACATGAAGCTTGATTCCAATGTGTGAGTGTAACTCTCATAGTGGTTACTTGACCCATAATTTTTTTAATGTGAATTGATGGAAAGTTAGCTCATAGTCTTGGAAGTTGTATATGCAGCACCCAATATTAAATGATTTTTGCATTAATAGATAAGAATAGTTGAAGGTTGTTGTAGACATTTGATAATTTTCTCCACCATGAAGTGTTAGGTGTGATGGACTATGTCACATGAAGACTATAAATGCAACCTTCATGTTTGATCAATGTTATTGAGCATATTGCATATTACATCATGGTATCAAAGTAAGATATTTGAATTGATGAGTAACAATAGAAGGAATAAAAAGTTTGTAAGAAAGAAGGAATAAGAGGTGGAGCCTTGTGGCACCCTCCCTATCCAAGCTTCTTCATTTGAAGAATTTTTTTGATCGTGATACAAGACCAAAACAATAGAAAATAAAAAGGAGACTATGCACTCTCACTCTATCGATTATGTCTTTATTTGGAGATATTTCAAGAGAGAATAAAGTAGGGAATTTTTTTTGGAATATCACATAAATTTATTTTCGAAAAATCTATCTTGTAGAAGGGTTTTATCCTCACACAAGTGATCGACACATATAGTTATTTCATGGCTAGAAAAAAGATTTTGAGAGATTTATGAAAAGTGGTCACACTAAAGATTCTGAGTAGTATCCATGGAGATATTATGATCTAAATTTGACCTTGCAAATCTTATTTTTGATGAATTTTTTAATGCATGACTTATGTGGAAAATAAACTTTTATTTCATGTAAGAAAATCATGTTGAATACACTATTATAATGGTTATTTTATTTTCCTCTTAAACAAAATTTTACTTTTCATATTATCAAATTATCAAATTACAAATATCGTATATTCTATTTTCCAACAAAACAAAACATATTGGAATAATACAAAAAATCAAAATGAGATTCTCAAATCTCATTCACAGTGTTCACTATCAACAGTGCCTCTGGTTCACATTTATGGGTCATGTTGTCACGTTTGAATTATTACATCCATAATCCAATATAATTTTAAGAATGATGTATATGACATCATCCATATAAATCATCAAGAAGAAATAATACAAATGGATTTCATTGAACCTTCCCTCTTTTACCCATTTACCACGATCATTATGCATAAATCCTAATGTGTAGAATAATCAAGTATATAGGAAGTTACACCCATATAAAAATATTTCCACTAAGTAAATGCCATTAATCAAATGAATCATTTTTATGTACTATATTTTTACCACATACCACTCACCTCTAATCTACGTTAACATATATTTCACATATCGATAGATATATAGAAAGGACAAGCTTATTCCACGTACCAATGAGTATATAAAAAGGGAACATATATCAAGATGATTGATATATAATACTGACAATATATAAAATATGGAACCTATTTGTAATAATAAAGAACCAATCTATTCCCTTTATCAGATTCTTCACAATCACTAAATCTAGACCAAGAGTTATCTTGTTAGACACCAATTTCTATGAGGTGAAAATTATGCAACATGGAAGACTAAGGTACAAACACATCTAAAAATTTGAAGACACATGCCCAATTTTTGATGGCTTATTGACCCAACATGCAACTGATGCTAATCAACAATGCAAATTTGACAAAGCCAACCAAAAGGAAAAGTTGATAATCATGTTTGGAGTTTTGGATGAGGTACAACCTCATATCCAAAATGCCACTACAACAAAAGATGCTTAGGACAAGCTCAGGAATGTCTATGAGGCAAAAAAAATCAAATTCTACATCTGCAAAGCCAATGACATTGTCTCAAATTAAATTAGAAGAAAAAAATGAAAGATTTTTTACGTAGATTTATAACTTTGTGGGCTTCAATTCAAGTATAGGTGAAATGGTGACAAGTGACCCTTTGGTACCCATTTTATTAATATTATTTCCCCTACATAAAATTTATGTGACAACATTGAATGTCATGAGATGGAAACTGACATTTGAAGAGTTGGTAAACATGTTGTAACCAAAGGAAGCCATGAGTTTAACCCTAAATTTAGATGGTAAGGTCATTTAAGGTTAAGAATATATAAATTGATAAACATAAAGGTGTTTAAGTGTACAAAGTTGGGGGATAAAAAAGGGCCTACTCTTGGATATATTTTTGCTTAAAATTAAAAAATTTAAACTTCTATAGATAATTTGAGATAACTACACTCAATTCGAGGATGGTGTAAGAACATGGATTGTAGCATTTTGAATCTAGTTTCCAAAATATATTTTTTAAATGGTTTATTATAATGAGTTTAAATATCTAAAATTTGAATAGGAACTCCTATTTTTTAGGAAAATAGAATCGGTCGTGCATCCCCTCATTTTTTTAGCATCGTTTAATATTGTTTAAAACAATTTTATGAAACTTTAGATAAGATCACATAGTTTGTAACTTATATTTTTTTATAATTTTTCAACGATTTTTTATTAATTTTAAAAGTAAATAGATCTTGAAAACTAACAAAAAAATGGATAGTTGGTCATGCAGCCCCCCTAACTACCTCAAAAAAAATGAAAACTAGTTTTTTTAATGTGTGTAGAATCAGACTTAGTTGTAACCATATATATTATTTTGAATTTAGATCAATATATAAAATGATATGAAAAAATATATTATGTATATTTTCAACATGTAGTAGCCTAAAAAATCTATAGTTAGAAATCAACATAGATTGAAACTTTAAAATAGTCCAAAAATTATAAAAATCATATATTTAGAAGGAAGAGAGCGTGCTCATCATCATGGTAATAATTTTACAAATTTTATCATTGAAATTCATAGCGTATTTGGTGATGGAAGTTGAATTTTATTATTTTCTGTCAAAACTCTCAAATTCAATTGTGTGTTGATAGGTTCAAGCCCTTGGATCGAGAATCTAACCTAATTCTAAGCCAAAAGGCTTGGTTTTTTAATTCAAACTTAACATAACACATACACATTATATTTACATAGCATCAAAAAAATAAATTTTGACTACTTTTACATGTTTATAACTATCTATTTATCAAGATATACACTTATTTAGTTCACGTTTAAACTTATTTAGTTCACATTTATAATTTTTTATTTTAATTTTAAAGTGGAGTGTGCCATGATATAAACTACCACAAAAAGGACATCATGGATAAAGTGATATAATTTTGGCAGGTTTACGTCTGAAATCATATTTTTGACTATATATAACATGATTTAGGGTTCAATCAAGCCCAATTTCATTATAAAATTAATAAATGAGTCAATTGTTTTTATGGTGGAGGAAATTATGATCAATTTGAACCCCTTGAACATAACTACATGTTAGGATGTGATTTAAGGCTAAATTAGCTTAGATTGATTGAATTTGTACAATTGGTGATAAAATTTCAGCAAAATTCAACCTTGTGAACCTAATTTTGACTATAAATGATTTAATTTGGGCTTGTTAACCCCAATGTCATAGTTAAATAAGTCAAATACTCCAATGGTTGAATCTGAAGGCGATTGGATCTAATTTGAGCCCCTCCAACATAAGTGCATGATTATAAAAAATGATTTGGGGCTTGATCGACTCTAATTTTATTAGAGAATGAAGCAAAGAATCATTTGGTTCAATGGCATATGTAAATTTAACATGTATAGGATGTGGTTTTGGGCTCAATAAACTCAAATGTCATCATATAATGAATAAAATAGTTCATTGGTTCAATTTTAGGGGTAATTATGGTGAATATGAGGTTATTAAACGTAATTATGACTATACAATATGATTTGAGGCTACATTGGCTTTGATTTCATCATAGATTTAGCCAATTAGTCAAATGGTGTAATCTGTGACACGATTTTTAAAAATTTGAGCCACAACAACCAATTTTCAATTGTATATGATGTGACTTGGAGTTAAATTGATCTTAATGTCATCATATAATGAACCAAATAGTTGATTTTTTTAGTCACAGAGGAATTTGAGCTCCTTCAACCTAATTGTAAAAAAATTAAAGGAACATGGGCTATATTGTTTATTCTCCTTTTGAAAAATCAATTTCAAGGGATCTTGTCCAATAAGCATAAAAATGAAAAGAATTTAAAATGTGTATTTTTATGTGATTGACATTGGAAAATTAGGATATCATATTATAAATCTATAAGGGAAAAAATGAGAAAGGATGATTATTCACTCTTTGTTTCATCAAATTTAAGACTACACAAAATTTGTAGGTAAGTTCATGTAAATACAATGAGTAATTGTTCTAAAAAATAACCTTGTTGGGTATTTTGGATCATTGATTTATCTAATCTAAGTGTCTAAAATGAGTTTGAAATTAAAAAAGAGTAATGGGATGAAACATTATTATGTCCACATTTAAAGGGCTATATTGGAGGTGCATTTGATTTTTCAAAATATTCAAGGATTGAAAATGAGTGATCGATTGCACAAACATGTTCCATCATATTAAATTTAGGCACAACAAAACATTGTCACTGTAAATGTTTTGTATGCAAACAAGGGATAATAATCATGAATAAATGGAAACCTACACTAATATTTTTGAGGGATGAATTGGTCTGACTGTCTCACTTCAAAACTGATCATGAGGATGATATTTGAGAAACACGTTCTCTATTAATTATTTTTTTAAAAGAAAGTGTTATATTTTTTATGATGTAAGAGATTGGTTAAGAGATAACATCTTGGTTTTCATTCAAAAGGTATGATAGATATATCCTAGAAGTGATACTTATACCCTATTAGTCAATTATTACAACCCTAAACCCAAATGTAATACTCAGAGTCCATTTTATCCCAAAGCAAACATGAATGTAATTAGGGCCAATTTGAACCCATTTAACCTAACTATGAGTCTATGATGTGATTTGGGGCTAAATTAACCCATGTTTCCCAACATATTGAGCCAATTAGTCAATTATTGGAATTAATGATGCAAGTTCTAGATGAAATTAAACATTATGAATTTGATTTTGTCTATACAGGATGTAATTTTGGGGGATAATCAACCCCAATATCATAAAAAAATAAATAAAATAGTCCACCAATTCAATCATGAAGGAAATTGGGGCCAATTTGCACCCCTTGTCTCTTCACTATAAGAGCAAGATGTGATTTGGGGTTAAATTAGGTTTGATTCTGTTATGAATTGATCCAATTAGTCAATTGGTGCAATTAGGGATGCGATTTGGGAAAAATTGAGCCATGTGAACCTAATTTATGGTTCAATAATTAATTTTATAGGATGCAACATATGATTTAATCGACCCTAATTTTATGACAAATGCAAACATGAAGGTGATTTGGGTCAATCTGAACCCTTGAATCTAACTGCGAGTCTATAATGTGATTCAAGGGGATAAATTAGCTCTTATTTATCAACATACTTACCTAATTAGTCCATTGTTATAATGATTGTTGTAAGTTAGATAAAATTGAACCCTGTGAACCTAATTTTGAATATATAGAGGTAATTTAGGGGTTAATTGACCCCGATATCATAATAAAATAAATCAAAAGGTCAACCAATTCAATATATGATCAGAAATACATAATATATAATGTGTACTTATTATAACATGTACATGTTATTGTCTCAATATACAACATATCATTGTCTATTGTTTATTTTTTGATAATTCTGACCCCACAAACATTATCTACATCAATCTACATTTTCCACGATGAAGATAAGAGGAATCAAATTATTATTTATGTCCCCCACCAAAAGGAATAAAATTATTCTTGGGTCCCCACCATCAAAATGAATCAAATTATTCCTTGCCTAGTCATGGGTGATGGAGATTGTTCAAACAAGAGGAAGAAGTTAAATCACAAAACACTGAAGCAATTAAAAAAGTTGAGATAAAAATAAAAGGTACAAATGCAAACATTTTATTCAAGACAAGTTACTGACACTATCCCTAATGATCCAAATGTTGTAGATAATGATGGAATTGGCAATAATGAATTGAATAATGATGTTGAATATTTACCTAGAAGTCCAAATTATGTTGTAAGTATACATTCAAAGTATATATATTTTTATTTTGTTGATGATGAATCTATGCATGATGATTTACCTGTATCAATGAAGACAATTTCATGGAAACATCTAATGATGAAAGTAACAATGAATAAAATTTCAACCCACAAATAAATAATGAAACTAACAATGAATAAAATAGTAGTGAACGTAACAATTTTGAAACACCCTCTCAACAAATTTCACCATCAACAATACCTCCAATGATTGTGCATTTAAAATTCAAGTAATTAATTGAAGTTGATGAAAACATCTTGAAACCAATGCATAACAAATGTCTGGATGCCATTCAAGAAGGCTAGATGGAAAAAACTAGGATAATTTCTTTGATAAATTAGATTTTGATAGTCGAAAATGTCACATGTTTGTTTCATTGATGAAATTCATTAAGATGAGACCTACAATTTACACCCTAGGACTAAGAACATTTAACATAGATGGTGAAAATAATGAAATTATTAAAAACATATACCTGACACATATCATATTATAGGCGGTCAAATGAGGGAAAAATGATTGATTTGAAAAACTAGCCGAGCACTGGACATGAATAGAAAAATATTAATGAAAGCAATTAGAAGATGCCAAAAACTTAATGATGCTAAACAATTACCATGCATTTACACTTTTTTTTTTTTTCATTATCAATAAAGTTAAAATTCACACTTAAAAAGGTTCATTTTAAGCATTTGGTTACTGTCCTATTTAAAGGGAAGGTATGACTTTGCCTCATTTTTTCTTAGATAAATCCCAAATGCTTAATGAAAATAACTATAATATATGAAAAATTCATGTTAAAAAATATGATGCAAAAGTGGCTCACAGCTCCAGTGTTTAGGCCACTTAACATTTAATCATGTTATCAATTAAATGTTAATCTAAAGGTTCATCTTTTAAAATCTAATGGTTGAGTATTGATATCAAAATTTAAGACTTCAATCTTTAAGAAATGGGTATTCAAAGCCATACAAATTTTGTGATCAAAGTGCATGGCATTAATTATAATGTGGGTTCCACCATACATATTTTAGTCTATGATGATGTATATGGCTTTGTAGTGTATTTCATGTATGCTTTTAAGAATCATTCTCATTTTTTATTCTTCAAAAATTAAAAAAAAAATTAAATAATTTTTTATATATATCTTAACAAAGCATCATGATTTTCAAAAAAAAATCTATGTATAGATTTATAAATTGTGAAATATGAGTGGATGGGCATTCTATCATAGATTCCATGAAAGGACAAGGCTGTAATTGATGCTCTCAAAGATTTACTTACCTAATTTCAGAAAGACAATACAAGAGTTTTTCCCAATAGAAGAGATGTGGTGAAAAGAAGAGTTAGTTCTCGTAACCTTCAACTACATCCAAAACATTTCTTAAATATGACCCAAACACAATTATAATCCAAGTTTTTGGAAAAATATCCACAAATTTATATTAGTTAAAGATATTTTTAGATGGCTAAACCGTTTTATGTAAAAATACATCACACGCACCAGTTGTTGTTGTGGGTAACATGTTCATTTATCTATCCACTATGATGTTTTACACCATATACATTGTACTTTACATACTAAAAACATTTTACAAGAATGTGGCATAGAATTTTCACCAAAATTAGTTAGAGAATTTATTCCAACTATTTTTTGTGAAAGACCAAATGGATAATTTTTTTATAACAAAGCATGTTTAAATAGAAATTACAACATTTGTGGTGGATTAACAAAATAAAAAAATTCTATCCATGAGGAGAGTACAAATGCGATTGGACATGAATTAGTTGGTTTGAACAAATACAAATTTGTGACTTATCAAGTAAAAGATGGTAAAGAATCTAAAAGGTGTGAGTTTGTTACAAAATAGATACCTATTTCAGAATTTATGTTCAAATTTAAGTAGGAAATTGTTTGAGTATGCAAGGCACACACATAGGGATAGATGGTTGGGTGAACATTTCAAGCTAAGAAAGGACATATTACCACTTTATTTTATTGTTTTAGTAGTGAGTTTTGCTGATAATTACACATTCAAACCACAAATGGAAGTTCAGTCACAATATTAAAACTCAATACAAGTTGTCATATTCATGCATATATCATTCATGCATACACCTGATAACACATAATAAGATCAAAAAATATTAAGGGATTACCATTTCTATGTCAATAATGACTGATCAGATCATACAGAGTACATGCAAAGTTATTTTGAGAAGTTCTATATATAGTTGACTGAGAGAAACATTAATTTTAATTAGCATTACATTTGGTCAACCAATTACACATCATAATCCAAGAATACATGGATGTTTTAATGGTTGAGTAGGATGCACATTACCACTAGAGTATAACATATATAGAGTTTCACTAAGACTGGTCATGGAAAATGAGAGCATGATGGTGCTATAACATCTGTAAAAAGAGTTGTTGCAAGAGAAGAGTTGAAGCTCAAATATTATGTTATTTCGACTGATGTAATAACCATTATGGAGTGAAATAATTAAAAAATGGGCTGTGATGCTCAATAAAATCTATTTATCATAGATATTTATGGTTGATGGAGGAAGAACGCTTGGCAAAATATGATGATTGTATGACTATACAGAATCAAGTGAGTTTCACTCATTTTATAACTCAAATGAGGTTCTCGAACTATTCATACAAGACACTTGGCATGTTTTTATTCTATATGCATGGACTTTGTTTAGAATGAGTGTGAGTCAAAAGAGTGGGTGGATGATTGGAATTACAAACCTCTAATTTCAATCAACATATATCAGGTTTCACCAACATTATAACTTATAGATATGACATTGTCACATGTCTTTGACCATGTATCTGATTTAGTAAAACTAGGTAGAATATTAATCATTATGTACTATTTATTCTCATTATCTATCTTGATAGTGTCATTAAAAGGAATCAAATTAAGTTATTTATTATAATTATCTGTTTTGATACAGGGCATGTTTTTATAGTGATTACTGACAAGGACAATGAAGAGGGAATAGATTACTACTTATTCTGGTGTGTAAAGGAAAATAAAAATTGACTTTCCCAATCATAGATGGATAAAACATTGATTATCCCACTAGGTCTATGGTTGTCATTGGAACTTGGTTTCAATGATATCCTATAAAAAATTCAAATGTATGGTTTTTTGAAGACTTTGAAACACATAGGAAGGTACTACACTATTCAAATTTGATTCTTAAAATAAATATTCAATAAGTCAAATATTGTGGGAGGCCATTAAATAAGAATATATGAAAATTCCATGAGTCAAACCATGAATTTATTCTTGATACTATCAAAATTAGAGCAAATCCTAATGGTTCGTTGGATTGAAATTCCAAGGTATGTTGACTTGTCAAATGTAGATGTATTTAATTTTTTAAAATTTTATTGATTTTTTAGGTAGTACATATAAATTTCATTTTTACTTACTAAATTTTTTTTGTAGGGTAGTGGTGTCAAATAAGCTTCCACCTTCATGCAGTTGGCATTGTTAGTAAATAATTTCATATTCTTGAAGCTAAGAGAAGCTTAAAATAAATACTTAGTTATTATAGAAAGAGTGTTATTAAAGTCGAATGGGTGGTTGATATCTAGATTGAGAATGATGGGAAGCCAAGAACATGGTCCTAGACATTATCCAGTACCTCAGACATGTTAGTAACATAAGTTTCTAGCCATGAAGCACTAGAGGCAAAATTCTCCAACTACCATTTCAACTTTGACAATATTTGTTATCAGTGTTTCCACACTCTTGAACAATAGAGAAGACATGCATCAAGATGGGTTTGGAGGTCTAAGTCATGGGATCATGTGTCATTTTCATGTACATATGTGTTTCAAGTGATGAACTTGCACCTGGAGGTCATAGACGTAGAAATGTCAATTGAAAGACAAGAACTTGTCTCTTCATTACAAAAATGTTGCATTTCAAGACTTATTACTGTAAGTTTTTAGATGGATTGGTCCTAAAGGTTCCACATATGTGATTTGAAATGAAATTATAGGTATTTTACCACACATTAGTGTTCTTTCTATCCATTCCAATGACTTACAATTTTTATTTTATGCACACATAAATGCATGTTAAAAATTTACATTTTTCTTGTATTGAGAAGGGCATTCTTAAAGCTGAAATGGGTGGTGGGTCTCTTATTTGGACATGATTGGAGGTCAATAACCTAGTTTTAGATTTTATCCACCACCTCATATGTGTTGGAAATGTCATTTTTGAGCCACAAAGCACCAAAATTAGAATTCTCCAACTACCACTTCAACTTTGACAACATTTATTATCAATGTTTCCATGCTCCTGAACAATAGTGAAAACACACTTTCA
The DNA here is from genome assembly GCA_037957365.1 of Torreya grandis. Classification (NCBI taxonomy): domain Eukaryota; kingdom Viridiplantae; phylum Streptophyta; class Pinopsida; order Cupressales; family Taxaceae; genus Torreya; species Torreya grandis. The sequence continues at coordinate 1,209,981 of JARHVA010000293.1, forward strand.
GGGGGACTTGGATATCATGGTAGTGGGATCATGTGTTATTTTCATGTCTAGACATGTTTTAAGTGACAAAATTTTACCTGGAGCTCTCAGAGGTAGAAAATTTAGTTGGAGGACAAGAACTTATCTCTTCACTGCAAAAATGTTGCATTTCAAGACCTATTACTATAACTTATGCCACATATTAGTTTTAAAGGTTCCATAAATGTGGTTTAGGATGTAATTAGAGTGATTTAAAATTTATGTGAGGGTTATTTTTGTTGGTTTCAATGAGTTATGGTTTTTTTTGTATGCACACTTTAAGATAGACTAAAAACTATATTTTTCATGTATTGGGAAGGGCATTCTTGAGGTCATAATGGGTGGTGGGTTCTCAACCAGGGATGAGCAGAGGCTAAGAACATGATCATAAATTTTATATTCTACAATATACATTTTGAAATTCAATTTTTGAGCCACAAATCACCATAGGTGGAGTTTTCGAATTGCAGCTTCAACTTTGACAACATTTATTGTCAGTGTTTCCATGCTCCTAAACATTAGTGAAAACATGATTATAGGTGGATTTGGATGTCATGGTCATGATAACATGTGTCATTTACCAACCCATATGTTTTCTAAGTTACATACTTGCACTTATAGGTCCGATAGGTGAAAATTTTAGTTGGAAGACAAGAACTTGTCTCTTCACTGCAAAAAAATTGCATTTCAGGACTGATTACTAAAACTTGTGCCACATATTGGTTTTGAAGGTTCCATCAACATGATTTGGGTGAAATTATATATATTTTACATGAAAATTATGGTTATTTTTATTTTTTGGTGATGAATTATGGTTTCCATTTTATGCATGCATGAATATAAGATAAAAATTATATTTTTCTTATATTGGAAAGGATATTCTTGAGGCTAGAATGGGTGGTGGGTGTATCAAACGGTCATGATCAAAGTATAATAACCTATCCCTGGATGTTATCCACCACTCCATGCATTTTTTGAATGCCACTTTTGATCCATAAAGCACCAGAGGTGGAGTTTTCCAACTACAACTTCAACTTTGACAACATTTATTATCAGTGTTTCCATGTTCCTTAATAGTAGTAAAAACATGCATTTAGGTCGATTTAGATGTCATAGTCATGGGAGCATAAGTAATTTTACTATATATACATTATTTAAGTGAGGTAATTACACTTGGATGTCCCAAAGGCATAAATGTCAATTGGAGGACAAAAAAATTTCTTTTCATTGCAAAAAAATTGTATTTCAAGACACATTACTAAAATTTGTGCCACAAATTGGACTTGAAGGTTCCATCAATGTGATACAAGTTTAAATTATAGGTATTATACATTAAAATTAAGGTTATTTCATTTTTTTCCAATGACTTACCATTTTTATTTTACTTATCCCTGAAGAGACACTAAAAACTATATTTTTCTTGTATTACGAAGGGCATTCTTGAGGCCAAAATGGGTGGTGGGTCTATGAAATGGGTATGATGAGAGGAAAAGAACCTAATATTGTATGTTATACTCCATCCTAAACATTTTTGTAATGCCAATTTTAATCCATGAATCATTGAATGTAGATTTCTCAAACTACAACTTTAACTTTGACAACATTTGTTGTTAGTGTTTCCACGCCCCTGAATAATAGTGAAAACATGCATTCAAATGGATTTGGATGTCATGGTCATGGGATAATGTGTAATTTTATATTATATATATTTTTAAAATTATTAACTTTTAGCTGGAGGTCCCAGAGGTTGAAATGTTAGTTGGAGGACAAGAACTTGTTTCTTCAATGCAAAAAAGTTGCATTTCAGGACCCATTACTGCAACTTGTACACATATTAGTCTTGAAGGTTACATCAACATGATATAGGGTGAAGTTATATCGATTTTATGTGCACTGGATATTTTTTTGATTCATTCTAAATAATTATGATTTCTATTTTACACACACCTGAAGATAGGCTTAAAAACTACATTTTTTTAATTGGGAAGGGCGTTCTTGAGGTTAGAATAAGTGGTGGGTCTCTCGATCAGGCATGATGTGAGGCCAAAAAATTAGTTTTATATATTATACACTACCTTAGATGTGTTGGTAGTGTCAATTTCCAGCCATGAGGCATCAAAAGTAGAGTTCTCCAACCATCGCTTCAATTTTGACAACATTTATTATCAGTGTTTCCATGCTCTTGAAAAATAATAAAAATATGAATATGGATGGATTTAGATGTTGTGGTCATGGAAGCACATGTAGTTTTTCCATATTAACATGTTATAAGTGATGGACTTACACTTGGAGGTCCCAAAGGCAAAAATATCAGTTGGAGGACAAGAACTTATCTCTTCATTGCAAAAAAGTTACATTTCAAGACCTGTCACTGTAACTCATGCTACAGATTCATCTCTAAGGTTAGATTGATGTGATCTAGGTTTAAATTATAGGGATTTAACACACACATAAGGGTTCTTTATATTCATCCAAATGACTTACGATTTCCATTTTGTGCATGCCAAAAGTTAGGCTAAAAATGTATTTTTCTTATTTTGGGAAGGGCATTCTTGAAGTCAAAATGGGTGGGGGGTCGCTTGATCAAGCGTAATAAGAGACCATGAACCTAGTCCTAGACATTATCTGCCACCCTGAACGTGTTGGTAATGTGAGTTTCAAGCCACAAAACATTAAAGGTAGAGTTCTCCAACTAAAATTTCAACTTTAACAACATCTATTGTCAATGTTTCCACGCTCCTAAACAGTGGAGTGAATATATGATGAGAAAAGAAGAAATGGGCAAGACGAGTGAAATGAAGAGGGAGAAAACATAATTTATGAAGCAAAAATAAATAACTATAACCACCAAAATATTCTAAGGATTCAAGGGACATGAGAATTACAATCTTGTTATACTTCAAAGGGCCAAAGAAGAGTCTCCAAAAAAAATGCAAAACATCACCAAAGAGAGAACATCCCAAAGGAGGAGGTAGAACATAACCACTTTATGAAACATGAAAAAGTAAGATGCATAAGGGAATCCAAAGAAGGTATGCAAGAGATGAATATTCTATTCATCTCAAAGATTTGATGCTTTCACAGTCTAGAAGATTACTAAAAAAATTTATGGAAAAATTATGTATGAGTTTTTAATGCTCAACATTTCGGATCATCTTCCATGATCCTTCATTAGGAGAAATTTTGATAAGTGGAGCAGTAGGACCAGGAAATTTAAAGAAAATGAGATGACCGTTGCAAAAGGAGTTTTTAAAAACAAAAAAATATAGCCATTATAAAAAAAAATTAAAAACAAAAAATAGCCGTTATAAAATTTTGTTTAAAAACCAAATAAAGAAACCACATAGAATAAAGAAAAATAAAAAATTAAATTAAAATTAGAAATGTCATAAATAAAATAGAAAATATTTAAATTTACAAGCAAAGGAAATTAAATAGCATGAATTGTTTAAAATAAAACAAAACCTATAATATATAATATAATAAGATAAAAAGAATGAAGAAACTAAAGAAAAATATACACCCTAAGGATAGGCTAAAAATGATAAAAATGTAAAATAAGGAGGGTAACCTAAATCGAGAAAACCAATGGTTTCCAAGCATGACTAATTCCTAAACCCTCATCCCTATTTAGATTGTTAGGGTGTTTTAATATTTCAATAGCCTCCCTTAACTTACATTTGTGAAAGTGGTCTTATGTAATAATGATTTTAGATTACTCTATGTTTATAGCATGTTTTGTTTTAAAAGAGTGTTCAATAAGAGTTGATTTATCTTTCCTTTTGAGTCAAATGTCCATTGAATGTTCTTTAATTCTAGTTTGAATAAATCTACCAGTTTCTCCTATGTAAGGAATGCCACATGAGCAATCAAAAATTTAGACCCCATGATGAAGGTTTGGGTCCATTTGGTCTTTGACTGACCCTAAAGTCCTATGTAATTTATTAACAAAAAGGAAAGTGGAGTTAATGTTCTTCTATTTAAGAATTTTAGCCAATTTATTAGAAATGCCTTCTACATATGGAAAATAAGCCATAGGTTGATCTATTAAGTTACCATTATTATTGGATCTTATATTAATATTTTCTTTTACTTGCTTGATAGCTCTGATAGGACCTAAGTTCCCCAAAGCTCTGACACAACTTGTCAAAATTAAGAGCACACATAATTACCATTGTATAAGCAACTTAAGATTGCGGAAATAACCAGAAGAGCAAATAACTATCAATGAGAAAACACACAGAATATGAGAGGCAACACACAATTGTATTCAACTCATTACAAAGGAAATTACAATAAAGAGATCACACTCTTCTTCCACCTCTGTGAGGCTTCCTCCTTAAGGGCTCCAAGTAATCTTCCCACCTAAGTAATCTTCTCTCATAGGTCACAACTAATAACTAACACAAGTTGTTGTTCACCTCATTGTACGTCCAGTACAACCGAATACGAACCGGTACTCCAAGTAGATCTCACCATGATCTTGCTCCTGATGTATTGTTGTCACCTTGATCTTGCTCCCCCGCTGATCCTGTTCTGACCCTCGCATACACACATCCCTGCAGACCAACCTGATCTTACTTATCACATGTAGATCTCCACCATGATCCTGCAACACCCTGCATATCAAACCTGATCTTACATACATGGAGAATCCTACTTGATTCCACCATGGGAAGAACTCTCCAAGCTCCACACTTAGTTCTCTCCAAGCTCCACACTTAGTTCTCCATAGTTCTTCACTTAACAATACAGCCCATGAGTCTATTATATAGATCTCATGCATACACTAATTTAGACAAGCGGCTCAAAGACTCGAACTGGTCTTCATTATGCAAACTACGTGTTCACTTAACTGACTGTTCATCAACAGCAGTTCTGATCACCACAGGCGACTGACGTCGGTCCTTGCCTGACTGGAGGCGACCGATGCCGGCCGATCTCCTGTCGATGCTGGTTTCCTTCTGCGCTTCCCCTAACCGACATCGGTTGTGGCCTACCGATGCCGATGACTGTCATGCTCATAAACCTCCTATTTGCAACAAGGTGAAGCTTTTAGCTCCACACCCTAACAATCTCCCACTTGGAGATAAATAGCTACACCTGTACCCATACCAGTACTCTGTCTAATCTGCATCCTGGCTTGTATTCCTCTTCAAGCTCCCACTTGAAGACAACCCACCACACTCTTTGTGGTGTTAATCCTATGCCTAAATTTCTTCATTCTCAGCTTACCTTCTTTTGTCATTGCTATACTCCCACTCAAACAGCAACCCTTGTGAGTAACTTATAATCAATGACACTTAACAGATCTGGGCCATCTGTTAGTCAAACTCGCTCTGAGAACATCCAACCTCGCTCTGATACCATTTGATAGGACCTAAGTTCCCCAAAGCTCTGACACAACTTGTCAAAATTAAGAGCACACATGATTACCATTGTATAAGCAACTTAAGATTGCGGAAATAACCAGAAGAACAAATAACTATCAATGAGAAAACACACAGAATATGAGAGGCAACACACAATTGTATTCAACTCATTACAAAGAAAATTACAATAAAGAGATCACACTCTTCTTCCACCTCTATGAGGCTTCCTCCTCAAGGGCTCCAAGTAATCTTCCCACCTGAGTAATCTTCTCTCATAGGTCACAACTAAAAACTAACACAAGCTGTTGTTCACCTCATTGTATGTCCAGTACAACCGAGTACGAACCGATACTCCAAGTAGATCTCACCATGATCTTATTCCTGATGTATTGCTGTCACCTTGATCTTTCTCCCCCGTTGATCCTATTCTAACCCTCACATACACACATCCCTGCAGACTAACCTGATCTTACTTATCACATGTAGATCTCCACCATGATCCTGCAACACCCTGCATATCAAACCTGATCTTACATACATGGAGAATCCTACTTGATTCCATCATGGGAAGAACTCTCCAAGCTCCACACTTAGTTCTCCATAGTTCTTCACTTAACAATAAAACCCATGAGTCTATTATATAGATCTCATGCATACACTAATTTATACAAGTGACTCAAAGACTCGAACTGGTCTTCATCATGCAAATTACGCGTTCACTTAACTGACTGTTCGTCAACAGCAGTTCTGACTGCCACAGGCGATCGACATCGGTCCCTGCCTGACTGGAGGTGACCGATGCCGGTCGATCTCCTGCCGATGCCGATTTCCTTCTGCGCTTCCCCTGACCGACGTCGGTTATGGCCTGTCGACGCTGGCGACTGTCATGCTCAGAAACCTCTTGTTTGCAACAAGGTGAAGCTTTTAGCTCCACACCCTAACAAGCTCTAGTTATCTATTTTTTTGAGTACCCATTCCACTTAAAAACCTTCTTTAGATGTTCAATTTCATGATCAATGTTTTCATTATTACAAATTTTAAAATTCTTAGTAAACAAAGTTTTTAAAACACCTGCTTTTTGAGTGGGATGATGATGGGAAGAGTCATGGAGGTATAGGTTTGTGTGTGTGCCTTTCCTGTATACCTTTCTAGCTAAGGTGTCATCCTCTTTTCTAGAAATGAGGACATCTAAGAATGGAAGATTACCTTCATTTTCAGTTTCTTTAGTGAATTTTATACTAGAGAGGCCATTGAAGTAGTTCATGATCTTACTAACATTAAAACTGTTAACCTTGTCTCTTTATGTCTTCATCCAACCTTTTTCACTTTTAAAAGTGTTATCTACAAATAGTGTGAAGGTATGGCAATGGGTTCTCTTTTGTCTCCTGTGGTTGTGATTCTTTTTATGGATCAATTTGAAAATAATGCCCTTTACTCATTTCCATTAAAACCAAAATGGTGGAAAAGATATGTGGATAACACTAATCTTTGTCGGCAACATGGTTTAGATAGTCTTGAAAAATTTCTAACCAGTCTTAATAGTTTGGTACCAATTATAAAATTCACTAAAGAAATTGAAAATGAAGGTAATTTTCCATTCTTAGATGTCCTCATTTCTAGAAGAGATGATGGCACCTTAGCTAGAAAGGTATACAAGAAAGGCACACACAGAGACCTATACCTCCATGCCTCTTCCCATTATCATCCCACTCAGAAAGCAGGTGTTTTAAAAAAAGTTTTAATAGGGCTTTTAAAATTTATGATAATGAATGAATTGATCATGAAATTGAACACCTAAGGAAATTTTTTAAGTGGAATGGTACTTAAGAAAACATATAACTAGAGCTATCAAGCAAGTAAAAGAAAATATTAATATAAGATCCAATAATAATGGTCACTTAATAGATCAACCTATAGCTTATTTTCCATATGTAGAAGGCATTTCCAATAAATTGGCTAAAATTCTTAAATAGAAGAACATTAACTCCACTTTCCTTCCTATTAATAAATTACGAAGGACTTTAGGGTCAGTTAAAGATCATATTGCCCCAAACTTTCATAGTGGGGTATACATTGTTGACTTCTCATATGACATTATTTACATAGGAGAAAATGGTAGATCTATTCAAACTAGAATTAAAGAACATTCGATGGACATTTTACTAGAAAGGAAAGATAAATAAACTCTTACCGAACACTCTTTTAAAACAATACATGCTATAAACATAGAGCAAGCTAAAATCATTGTTACAGAAGATCACTTTCACAAATGTAAGTTAAGGGAGGCTATTGAAATATTAAAACACCCTAACAATCTAAATAGGGGTGAGGGTCTAGGAATTAGTCATGCTTGGAAACCGTTGGTTTTCATGATTTCAGTTATCCTCCTTATTTCAAATTTTTATCATTTTTAGATTGTCCTTGGGGTGTATATTTTTCTTTAGTTTATTCATTCTTTTTATCTTATTATATTATATATTATAGGTTTTGTTTTATTTTAAACAATTCATGCTATTTAATTTCCTTTGCTTGTGAATTTAAATATTTTCTATTTTATTTGTGACGTTTCTAATTCTTATTTTATTTTTTATTTTTATTTATTCTATGTGGTTTCTTTATTTGGTTTTTAGATAAAATTTTATGACGACTATTTTTTGTTTTTAGAAACTTTTTATAATGGCTATATTTTTTGTTTTTAGAAACTCCTTTTACAAAGGTAATCTCATTTTATTTAAATTACCTAGTCTTGCTGCTCTACTTATCATAATTTTGCCTAATGAAAGATCATGTAAGATGATCCAAAACGTTGAGAATTAAAAACTCATACATATTTTTTTCCAAAAAAATTTCAGTGAATATTCTATTGTTTGTTTTAATTATATTTATAATCGAATGAGGTATGTTTATAAATTAAATGAATACAAAACATGAATATCAGGTCCCAAATGATATTAAACTAGTGTAACAAGGGTATCCACATTATATAGTGATAAATGGTGTAGCCCAATCATGAGAGGCACTTCACATTAATATATGACTCCATCTCAAACATTATACTCTTTTCTTCCATATAGTTTTAATTGCAATACATATTGAAAGATTGTAAGTTATTATTAATAAATTACATGGAGGAAATATTAAAGATGATCATATCTAAATATGGCCATACAACCATCAAATTTAGTTTTGAAATAATAATGTGAGCCAAATTGTATGTGGAAAGATGATCACCATAAAATGTGAACATATATATATATATATATATATATATATATATATATATATATATATATATATATATATATATGTATCCATAAAATTCATAAAACATGCAAAATAAGAACATAATATAATGTTGGATGAATGCCATATAAGTATACAATGCCAATAAAACATACATTGTCATATAGACATACAAAAAATTATATCATCTAACAACATAATATAATGTCAAGTGAATCTCTTATACACATATAATGCCAAAAATGCGTGCATTGCCATATAATCATACTTATAAGTACATCATCTAGGGCATCCTATTTGTTAGGATTGTGGAGCTAAAAGCTTCACTGATGCAGACATGGAGGAGGTTGCAGAATGAGTTGCTGAGTGTCAGAAGTGTTTGGTGTTGGTCTGGCCAACCGGCGTCGGCAGGGTAAGACAGGAAGGCAACCGACGTCGGTCATATATCGGCCGGCGTCGGCGACCCCAGGCGGACAGGGACCGACGTCGGTCGCCTGTGTAGTTCGACTGTGAGTTATTTACGGGCAGTGAACTAACGAACCAAGAGTTTGCATGATGAGCGCTAATTTTAGACTCATAGCTGCGGATCTAATTATGGTCATTAGATGTCTAATCACTGTTTGGATGAGATCTATCTAATAGACTCATGGTTGTATTGTAAAAGTGTGCTAGGGAGTAAGAGAGCATAATTATAAGCTCCTTCTGTGTGTGAGGTAGAGCTATGGTGCATTCCTCCTAGTGCCACAGTACCAGGTGTGTTGGTGCTGGATTGGAGAGCCAGCTGGGTTCTTCAATAAGTAAGATCGTTGATCTGCAGGTGTATGTGTGTGCGAGGTCGAGGTTCACAGGTGATTAGAACCATTGCTTGATTTGCAGGTGTGCAAGGTCATACAGACAGCAACACTACAGGGAGCAGTATCAGGCAGGATCTACTTGGAGTACAGGTGTGTACTCGGATAGAGCAAGAGGAAGGCAAGGGAGTTCCTTCCATAAGTATGGTCTGTTGAATTGCAGGTTGTTGCAGATTCATGGGAGATCTACTTGAAGTACCTTGAGTACTTGTGGAGCACGTGGAGTGCTTGTGGAGTGCGTGGAGCACTTGTGGTGTGCGTGGAGCACGGGGAGGTGAACACCAACTCTGTATTTGAGTTGGGTGTTGGGACCTGTGAGAGGGAGAGCTTTGGGGAGAAGAATTACTGTTCACTTGAGGCGTGGGAAACCTCTGTAAGGTGGTGGAGAAGAAGTGGCATCTTCTTTATTGTATTCTTTTCTGTATAAAGTGTTAATACAATTTGGTATTGTCTCTCATATGCTGTGTTATTCTGAATTCTAGTTACTTGGTGAATCTGGTTAATTTCCGCATATTAAGTTGCTTGGTATTAGTAATCAAATTGTGTGCTTCCGGTGTACATCACCCTCTCCCAACAAGTGGTATCAGAGCATGTTTGTTGTTCTAGATTACCAACACTATTCATCAAATAATCTCCTTCAATTTGCCTTCCTTGAAGAAGACTCTCCATGGGATGCCTTGCTCATAGATGAAGATCTCTCAAATGCCTTGAATTACTCCAAGGTCTGACTGTGGGTACTTTTACGCTCATAGATCGCTTGTAATTGAACCTATTTCAATACAAATATTATTATAAAATTTACATATTATACACACAAGCAAGTTCATAAATTAATTTTAAAATAGAAAACAAAAATAATTTAAACATTCACTTATTGTTATCTTGTGGTCGTGTTCAATCTGTGCTTGAAACTCAACAAGGTTAGTGAAAGGTCGAGGTGCATGAACATGCATGTTAAATAGGGAAGAAACATGAGAAGGTGCCCTACTAATCATCTAAATATGACTATCAAATGTCATAGGAAAACCCTACATACACAATACATTCACATAAGTTATATTTTTCCAAGTATGTAATAAAATTATTAAAATAAATCTATTTTTACAATTCAAAATTACAAGTTAACATGTACCATGGTGAGTGCATGTGAAGATGACATTGAAATAATAATGCTTGTGTCTGTCTCTGTTCATAGAGATGGAGGAGTGTCTATTTTTGTCATCAATTAAACAAATAACTTTGCTTAGTTTTCTATAGGGCTTACGTTATTGCATAACATGCATGATTCACATAAGGAAATAAACTTTAGAACTTGGAAGATAAGTAGTGGTACTATAGGTAGCAATGAAAATGTTGATTACTAAAGAAACACTCTGAAGAAGATATGATAATCAAATAAAATGTGAAACATTAAAAGAAGTTTGAAAAGGTGAAGGAACACCAACAATATGATTATAATAAATAGGAGGAAGATATATTTTGAAAAAAATATGAGAAAGACATCATTAGACATTGAAGAAGATTGTTTACAAGGTTGATCATTATTATGTTGGGATTTTCTCTCTATATCTTTCAACACATCTCACACATATAACTTGTATTCACATAATTATCATTCAAATTTTAATTTGAACACATGTGATTGTTATTCAAGAGCATAGATCTATATAAATAAAAATATGTATATAGAGTATAATATTAACTCCAAATTTTACCTATGTATTTGTAAATGATAGCTTAGTAACATTGATAGATGTAGTAGTGGATGGCCCATAAGTTGGATCTATATATGTAAACATTAGCTGGCTAAGATCCATAAATATAGTTGTGCACCATGAAGATATAGGCACTGTCTCCTGCTAAAACATAAAAATTACGTATATATTATTCAATTTATGTGTAAATTAATTTATATCTTTTAAAAATGAATATAACTTAAATTTAACAGGACAATTATATAAAAGATGCCTGCCTGTGTATAGTTATCGACATGTGCACACCAAATATATGCTCCAAAAACTCATCGCTCATGAGTACATCATCTAAGCCCTAAGAAAAAACACCATCATCATCTAAAGGTCTAGTGCATATAGCACCATAGCATCTATAATGATGAGGTCAGGTACACACACTAGGTGGAGTATCTCCAACATCGGTCTCAAATATCCTAATTATATGTTGAATGAGTGTATTATTAAGTGCACTAATCACATCCAAAGTGTCAATCTCCATGACCTCATTCACTGCAAAATGGATCTCAAGATGAAGTGGCTTTTGAGTAAGGATCCTTGTAGGTCGATTGGGTAAATGATGTGTACTTGGTCGATTCCACATAGAGCCTTTTCCTTGGCCATAAATCTTGTCATAGTCAAAATATTTAAGAATCTCAATGAGGATAAAATTGCAATAGAGTTTACATAAAAAATATAATGGGACCTCATGGTTGTTACACAATGGGTAATCACACACCATGCACCATCAGTCCCATAAATTGTTTCTAATAAAATTATGTTGGCATCATGGATTTGGAAACATTTAGTGGTTACTGAAAAAGGTGCATTATTATTGGGTTGATGAATAAGGCACAAATTAGGTCTTTTGATATTTATTTATTCTTCACCTTATGTGTTGACATTTTTTTAGCATAGTAAGCTTTACATCTATTCTTATATGATGCACATCTGTTACTTTGACTCATCGAGTCCACTTGACTTAATACAGACTCTAGGGTATTCGCCAAATAGGTGTAGTGGGTGTTGGTCAATGTCAAGTCCCTCAATTTTCTAATTATTTGTTCAATTTCTATTTTGTTTTCCACTATGTGTGCATCTAGATCTTCTTAATTACCTAGGGGATCTTGTGGAACTATAGGAGGGATAGGAGGGTTAAGAGGGTTGGGCACAGGGTTAAGAGGAGGGTTAGGAGGATCATTAGGAGGATGGTTAGCATGTTAGTCTCTTGTAGTAGAATGAGATATTAAAATAATAGGATTTATCCATTAAATAATGCAAATACAAAAAATGCCAAAATTTAGTGTTAATAGGTTTAGTTTTTGATTACTTAGCTCCCATCCATGGTGGCATTACTAATTCAATGATGTATCAGGTGATCCAAGTGTGTTTTTATCCTCCTTTAATCATAATGTGATTGAGGTTTAGTCAAGAAAAGTGCAAAGTAAGTAGGAAAATGAAAATAAAATGAGAATGCCTGTAGGTTGGTCCTTTTTTTGTTTGTAGTTTTGATAATGCGTACACATAATTAAAATTAAACATAATGTGTACTTGTTATTTCCACTAGACTTATTGTTAATAACACATATGCATTATGTGGACTGCATAATGCATAATATTATGGGTTACAAATCCTAAGATTAAAATTAAATAACACGTATGCATATGGCCATAACACATACATGTTATGGTTATAACACGTACACATCATGGTAAATATCCATAGAATTTCCCCTCAAATTTGTGCACTTACTCAAGTGATAAACATATCTATAGTAGGATAATTAATCTGCAAACTTAGATAAACAACATTCTAAATTTAAATACTAAGATATGCCAATAATAGTAAGTATAAATATTGGTTGATATAGTAATAAATTAAAAGCAAGAGTACTTAGTTAATTTATTATGCACAAACATATATGGGCTAAATAAAAATGGAAGTGGACTAGATCAAGATCTTGGAATAGTCATCATATTTTAGAATTTTGCATCAGATTCAAACAGTTGCATCGACGATGGTGTATAAGATGGATCTAGGTGTCCAGTACATAATAGTGATTGTATCTAAGTGTAACTAACTAGAGCCTTATGGGTTTTATGTCACTTTTCTTATAATGTATACAGATCATGCACCCAAGTTGTCACTCTTTGGTAAATGATCAAACCCTAGCTTCCTCACCCTTGAGGTGACTATGGGAAAAAAGGTAAATGAATCTATAGTGTTGAGATGCCCCAAGGACCTCTTTATCAATGGGTGTTTCTTACATAGATAATACTCCAAATAGGGCCTCAAACTTATATAGTTCTCCCCTACATGTTAGTTTATGTGTGCACAAGGATGTGATGTTTGATAATCAAGTACATAGAGTGACCTATCTTATAATTTAAAAGATATGGCTCATGGGATGATCCTTCAGTACTTCAGACCTACAAGGATGCTACTCCTATGACTAATATGGAAATAGGGACAAATAGGGTATGATTTATCACTTGAATGCTTGATTGAGTGCTTTTAGTAAGTTGCCTTGTGAGTTCCCAATATTTACTAGGTGAGGAATGAATCAGGGTTGATGTTATATATATACCAATCCCTTTTGAAAATATCTCACACTAAAGCACTTAGGTCAACTATAAGGATATGTTTCATTTATAAATTGGATGAATTTTGGGCACTATACACTTAGTTGGAAAAGGAACACCTATGTCAACGTAGGTGTTTGGCTGGGATGCAAGTGTCTAGGAAGCTAGAAAATAGGTATAGATCCAAAAATGGTAGAGAAGGATAATGATCAAGTTTATAGAATTTTGAACTATATAAGAGGCTTGTTCATTAGAATAAAAATGGTGGTCAGACTAAGAAATAAGTAATCATGCACAAAGAGATATCAAATGTGAGCCTTTTAATCTAGTAAGGAAATTACTATTTTAAATGAAAATAAATGTGTAACTAGGTGTGTATAATACACCTTATCTTTATGTGATCCCAACTTGAGTGCTTTATTAGTGGCTGACTTGCAACCAAGAGCATATTATATTATATAATCAGTGCATATAATCTATAATTACAAGAATTTGAAATGTTTGAAAGTAAAAAGAACAAGGTTAGGAGTACTCTTGTGTATTGATGCAACCATCTTGCATTTTGACAATTTGATTTGAAGAGATGATTTCTTGTGAAGCCTTGGAGATGAGATTAAGACAATTTGAAAATTTGCAAATGCATATATATATATATATATATATATATATATATATATATATATATATATATATAGAGAGAGAGAGAGAGAGAGGAAAACATACCCTCAACCTTGCAAAAAGGTGAGTTACCACATGGGCATTAAGCTTATCTCATTTGTGCAACCCAATCATACTTATAACCTCATGAGTGTGAGTGGTCTAATCAAATCACACTATATATTTAGTGAAGATGGATTACTTAATCATTCTATCCTATAAATATAGTGACTCTAGATGATTTATTCAAGTCTAACTTGTAAAATTGGTAAGATTTATGAAATTTAGTCACCTCAACCTTGCCAAAAGGTGAACCAACTACTGCAGTAAATTGGCTCAATAAAATTATGTAAAAGTCCATCCTAGGTATGATAACAATCCATAGTAGAATTAAAAATATGAAAAATAATTTTATTTTCTAATTTAAGATGTTATTTTCATGATATATTCACCTCATATATGTCTCAAGTTGAAACCTAGGTATAATAATGGTACCAATGTATAGAATGTTGCCACAAATGTGTATTTGAATCATATAACTATGAATTTTGGCCAATTTTGAAATTTTTAAAGGTCGAGGACATGTTCCCATGACATGTCCCCATGTCATGTCCCCAGAGCATTTGGAGAATCTAAGAATTGGTTTAAGTGTGGGTGAAATGTTTCCATAACATACACCTACTGTAAATTGAAACTATGAAAAGTGTGGAAGCCATGCCTCTATGACATGCCCCCACTGATATGCCCCCCTTTTGAGGTGAGGGGAAGTAAAAACTAGTAGTTACCTTACATCAAATATATAAGATAAATGTATAATTTTTTTATGGATCATGTTATTAATTGAAAGAACTGAACACATAGATTATAATAATAATAAATCATTAATTTATTCATAACACACAATCATAAAAATATATAAGAGATGTCTTGCCTCTAAATAGGGTGCACCGTATCTCTTAGAATATATCAACAAGTAGCCTATAAGATATACATGATATATTTTTGTTACAATAATATATACGACTAACAACCAAATAATAATATAACCTACAAAGTATTTACCATATAATAAATTACAAATAACCATGTGAATACTAACTTTTCCTAACATTCCCCCTTAGTTTTTACATGGTAGAACACATCTCATTCTAAAATTGTAACATGCTACCAATGAAGCTGACCTCATGATTTTTATCCAAGACAAAAGTCACTCCTTATCAAAGTTAAGTTGTGGAGCTAAAAGCTTCATTGTTATGCAAATGGTGGAGGTTGCTAAGTGTCAAAGTAATCGACGTCAGTCAAGCGAACTGACATCGGTCATATTTAGCTACACAGTAACCAACATCGGTTAGGGGTCGGCCGACATCGGTCAGACAGGAACCGATGTCAGTCACCTGTGTGTTTCCAGAACTGGTCTAATTTTAGATGGACAGTTAGTTTGCATGTAAAGACTAATTTTAGTCTTGAGTCTGCATTTCTAATTATTGTTTGATTTGGGATTTATTTAAGAGACCCATGGGGCTGTATTGTAATGATAAGGACTAAGGAAGGATTAGATCCTTCACTTGAAGGCAAGAACAACAATTGGGTTGGTTGTCTCAAGGTATGTAAGATCAGTTGATCTGCAGGTAGCAAGATCAGGGAGATCTACATGGTGAGTAAGATCAGTTAGATCTGCAAGTGTGCAAGATCATGGAGATCTACTTGGAGTACTCGGTGGTACTTGGTGGACTGGCAGTAGGCAACAAAAACCATTGAGTTGATTGTCATTGACTGGTGGAGGGAACAACTCAGTGTTGAGTTGGTTGTAATTGATTGAGAGAGAGAAATCTTAAGGGAGAATTACTGTACGCCCAAGAGGTGTGGGAAGAGTGTGATTTCTTCATTGTATTTCCTTCTGAAAGAGTGTTAATACAAATTGTATTGTTTCTCATATTTTGTGTTGTCTCTGAATTCTAGTTACATATTACTTCTGGTTTAATTTCGTGTTTAGTTGCTTATACAAAGGTAATCAAGTGTATTCTTAAGGAGTAGGATCCAAACAATTGGTCTCAGAGCAGGTTCATCAGAGCTTGGTTCAGAGCTTGGTTCACTAACACCTTGGTTTCAGAGTGTGTTAAGTGTTTGTTGATTACAGGTCACTCACAGGGGTTTTTGTTTGAGTGGGAGTAAAGCAATGGCAGAAGAAAGAATGCTAAGAATGGAGAAATTCAATGGCAAGAATTATCAATTATGGAGGATGCAGATTGAAGATTATATGTATCAAAAAGATTTGTACTTATCGTTGGGTGGGGTTGCAAGCAAGCCCACATATATGCAAGATGAAGAATGGAAGGTTCTTGACAGAAAGCCTCTTGGAGCTATAAGGCTGACACTGGCAGCTTTTGTGTTTTCCAACTTATCTCAGGCAAAGACAATGGTAGAGTTAATGGAATCTTTGGCAAATTTATATGAAAAACCCTCAGCTTCAAATAAGGTATTTCTTATGAAGCAATTATTTAATTTGCAAATGCTGGAAGGTGGATCTGTATATAGTGATCTTAGTGATTTCCATGGTTTGGTAAACCAGTTAAATTCAGTCAAAATAGTTTTTGATGATGAAATTAAGGCTCTCTTAATCTTATGCTCTTTACCTGAAAGTTGGGATAGTTTGGTAATGGCAGTTAGTAATACTACGTCTGCTTCAAATATCTTGAAAGTTGATGATGTTGTTAGTGTAATCTTGAATGAAGAAATTTGCAAGAAAAACACAGGTGAATCATCAAGTAATGCTTTAAGTGTTGAAAGTAGGGGAAAGCAAAGAGAGAAGGTTGAGCAATGGAAATCAAGGTCAAAGATAGGCAATTGATCCAAATCCAGGTATGGCAGTATAACCTGCTGGAATTGTGGAAAGAAAGGGCATGTAAAGAAAGATTGTTGGTTGGTAGAAGATCAGCATGAAGGAAATAAAGAAGCAGATGATGTAGGTATTATTGCACGAGATGCTCTTATATGTTTCTTGGATAAAGTAGAATCTTGGGTTTTAGATTCTGGTGCCTCTTTCCATGCAACCCCAAATAGAGAATTTTTTCATGATTATGTCCATGGAGACTTTGGAAAAGTTTATTTAGGGGATGGTAAGCCTTGTCAAATTGTTGGCAAAGTAAAACTGCAGCTGAAATTGCAGACTGGCAACATATGGGTGTTGAAGGATGTCATGCATGTTCCCATCCTGAAGAGGAGTCTAATTTCTATAGGAAAGTTGGGTGATGAGGGTTGCATAGTAACTCTCACAATAAAATTTTGAAAAGTTTCCAAGGGTGCACTTGTATTAGCAAGAGGTAAGAGAGTAGGTACACTTTATCTATCTACTTATATTACTGATTATTCTCTTTCTATTTTATCTACTTTAGATGTAGATGCAAAGATGTGGCTCTGTAGGCTTGGTCACATGAGTGAGAAGGGAATGGATGTTCTTAAGTCAAATGGTAAGAGTTCAGATTTGAAAAGCATAGATTAAGATTTCTGTAAGCATTGTATTTTTGGGAAACAGGTGAAAGTGAGGTTTCTCACAACTGGGTCAACAAAGAAGAAGCACAAGTTGGAGCTTGTTCATGCAAGTGTGTGGGGACCAGCTTAGGGAGCTTCTATTAGAGGATCACAGTATTATGTTTTTGATGCTACAAGAAAGGATTGGGTTTATTGCATAAAGAGGAAATTTGATGTTTTTGACACATTAAAGAACTAGAAAGCCTTGGTTTTTAGGGAGAAGGTGATGGACAGTGATCAGTTCAAGAGGTTGAATAATTTTGAGCAGGGCAGTGTTGATTTAGACAAGGTTATGATCCAAAATGAGCTCGCAGGTAAAAATCACCACTCATAGGAAAACACAGAGACTGACGTCGGTCAGGAAACTGACGTTGGCAATCAGGTAGGAACTGATGTCGATTTGGTGGAGACCAAAGTTGGTAATGTCGGGCAGGTGGACACTAACGTCGATAAGGGAATCGACATTGGTAAGCAGCTAGAAATCAATGTTGGTCAGGATAGAACTGACATCGGTCAGGTTGGTCGCATGGAACCGACATCGATCGGGTGTAGACTGAGAGATAACCGAGATCAGTCACTATTAGAACAAAATTTGGGCAGACAACAAGCTATAAATGAGTCTCAAATGCCCATAAAGAGGATTGAAAGGGTAAGTAAACCTCCAATTCATTATTTCCCTTCTTTATACTACTTGTTGCTCACTGATGGTGGAGAACCAAGAAGTTTTGAAGAGGCAATGCAGGTAGAATCCAGGAAACAGTGGGAGCATGGCATGAATGAGGAAATTGATTCTTTGGAAGAGAACCAAATGTGGGATTTGGTAGAGTTGTCAGCTGGAAAGAAAGCACTGAAAGATGAATAGATTTACAGGTTAAAGAAAGGAGAGAATGGACAGGTGAGACAAAAGGCCAGGTTATATGGTCTTGAGCAAGCTGCAAGACAATGGTGTTTGAGGTTTGACAGGTGTATGACAAAGCATGGCTTTAGTCAATGTCAATGTGACCATTGTGTTTATTTTACCAGATTGGATAGTATTAGTTATATTATCATGTTGATGTATGTAGATGTTATGCTTATTACAGGTTCACACATGCAGGTAATTACTGAGCTAAAGGTAAAATTAGGTCACACATTTGCCATGAAAGATTTAGGAGCAGCAAAGAAATTCTTTGGCATGAGTATTTCTAGAGATAGGGAAAATCATAGGTTGATTTTGTCTCAAGAGGATTATGTGAATAAGGTAGTGGAGAGGTTTGATATGTAGGATGCAAAATCGATAAGCACACCTATGGTTGGATAGTTCAAGCTTGGCTATGAATAGTGTCCTAAGTCACATGATGAGATTGAGTACATGGTATGTACTAGACCTGATATTACCCAAGTAGTGGGAGTTGTTAGCAAGTTTATGGTCAATCTAGGAAAGGAGCACTGGAAAGCAGTTCAGTGAATTCTCATATATCTGAGAGGGACCAGCAGTAGGTATTTATGCTATGCAGGGTCAAGCACTTCTTTACATGGGTATGTAGATTCAGATATGGCAGGTGACTTAGATGGTAGGAGAAGCACCACAGGATATGTGTTCACTGTTGGTGGAATGGCAGTTAGCTAGATTTTAGAGATGCAGAAGGTTGTTGCAGTCACAGAGGCTAGCAAGGAAATGATATGGATGACTTGGTTCATGAAAGAGTTGGGAAAGGAGCAAGAGAGTTGCAGATTGTACAGTGATAGTCAAAGAGCAATTCATTTGGCAAAGGATTCAGCCTTTCATTCAAGAACAATACAGCTTAGGTACCACTTCATTAGATAGGTATTGGAGGATGGACAATTGAAGCTGGAAAAGATCCATATGGATAAGAACCCTGCATATATGTTAACAAAGCCGGTAACAAAGGAGAAGTTGAATCTTCATTCAAATTTTGTTGGTCTTCAAGATTGAACTTGAAGATGGGATACAATCCAGAGAAACAAAATTAGAGGATGTTGCTGTACAAGTACAGGTACAGGTGCAGCTACTTATCTCCAAGTGGGAGATTGTTAAGTTATGGAGTTAAAAGCTTCATTGTTATGCAAATGGTGGAGGTTGCTGAGTGTCAAAGTAACTGACGTCGATCAGGCCAACTGACGTCGGTCATCTTCAGGTATATAGTAACTGGCATTGGTTAGGGGTCAGCCGACGTCAGTCAGACAGGAGTCGACGTCGATCACCTGTGTGTTTCCAGAACTGGTCTAATTTTAGACGGACAGTTAGTTTGCATGTAAAGAATAATTTTAGTCTTGAGTCTGCATTTCTAATTATTGTCTGGTTTGAGATCTATTTAAGAGACCCATGGAGCTGTATTGTAATGAGAAGGACTAAGGAAGGATTAGATCCTTCACTTGAAGGCAAGAACAATAATTGGGTTGGTTGTCTCAAGGTGTGTAAGATCAATTGATCTGTAGGTAGCAAGATCAGGGAGATCTACATGGTAAGTAAGATTAGTTAGATCTATAAGTGTGCAAGATCAGGGAGATCTACTTGGAATACTCAGTGGTACTTGGTGGACTGGCAGTAGGCAACAACAACCATTGGGTTGATTGTCATTGACTGGTGGAGGGAACAACTCAGTGTTGAGTTGGTTGTAATTGATTGAGAGAGAGAACTCTTGAGGGAGAATTACTGTATGCCCAAGAGGTGTGTGAAGAGTGTGATTTCTTCATTGTATTTCCTTCTAGAAGAGTGTTAATATAGATTGTATTGTTTCTCATATTCTGTGCTATCTCTGAATTCTAGTTACATATTACTTCTAGTTTAATTCTGTGTTTAGTTGCTTATACAAAGGTAATCAAGTGTACTCTTAAGGAGTAGGATCCTAACAATCAAACTTCCATATTTTTCAATAGGTTTTCCATAAACCTAGACATGAATAAGGGCCCTTCAACCTATTCACCTCATGTAGTTTTTTGAATCATCACTAACATTTTCAAGATCCATGAGTGCTACAATAATTATTGACCAATAGTCTAATATGTTTTTACTTTAGGGGATTACATAGGAATAGATCACATATGTAAATGAACAACATTGAACCTCTGTTCTTATTACAAAACACACTAATAAAAGAATGCAACTACCATACCACACAAGTGAAATAAAATGCCACTAAATCAGAAGTGGCCCCATCACTAGTGGATAATGAGAGGCCTACAAAGCCTCCTTCCTTCATTTCATCTGACCTCTTTCATGTCATTGCTTACTTAACTGATGAAGATTTGAATCTTAATAGTTTCTACATTGGGTTTATTATCATAATCCCCCCTCCACACTGTGAAACAATAAATTTTCATAGGATGTTAGATACCCGATAATACATCCTTTTACAAATCATTTATTTGACTCTTTTGACATACACAATGACATACTATTGCACTACTTTTGGACTCAATGACATTTCTTACAAAACATTTAAAACTAAATTGATCCAAAATGGATATGTTTGCATTAACAAAACAACACTTATAAAGACCATTTTAACTACTATTTGAACAAAAATATGACTCAAATAAAACTAATTGACACGTCATAACCTTTTTAAATTTATGACACAGACAATCATTATATACAGATACTAATAAACTATACCAAATTAAAAATAAATTTGACCTAAAGAAAAAATTAACACAAAACACATTGAGATTTGAGTATACCAATGTCGAGTCTAAATGTTAAACACAAGTCATGGAGGGTTTTGATGCAGATGAGGATATGAGATTAATGTAAATTAAAGATAGATTTTCTTGATAAAATTGATACCAACTCTGGTATTTGTCACCACATAGGCAAAAAACTATGGCAATAAGATCCACGGTGTTAGTTATTCTTTTTTTTAGTCTTTTAATGGCATCCAAAGATTGTATAAATCTCCTTTGATCTTCAAAATGAAATGGACAAGTAAACATTATATCTAGACTAGGACAAGTTTAGGTGAATGATGGATAGAATCTTCAAATCTAACAAGATGATAGACATTATGATCCACAAGCATATAAATAATAGGACTCACACTAGATGAAAAATTCACTAGACTATAACAGGCTCATATCTAAACAAACAATGTGTTAAGTGTCGATGTCAATCTAAAAGTGATGCAAGATGCAAACATAATTTATGAGTCATTGGTCAACTATTACAGAGATAAATAACATGTCAAATGTGTATGATATGATGCTTTGAATCCTTCCACAAGAGTATGCATAATTCGAAAACCTTATTTTATAATAGTTTGATGCACACACAATCTCCACTAGTCTGTGCCTTTAGAAGTTGTATTGGATTTAAATAAACACCACCCAAAAGAGAGATAATAATTAGATTCTAAGTTGGTAATTCAAATTATAAATGCAATTGAATGGGAGTAGAATTTACACAGGACTATAATGGATGATGTTAATCTTTTGATACAAAGGAATAGGCAGAAAATAGAGAGCTATAGGATACCTCTATAACTAGCTTATGTATTTTAAAAAAGCTAAACTAAACACTAACATGTATTATTTTCTCTCATACACAGGGGTAATATTAATGAATATGCCCCATAAAATGCTCAGGATCTTATTATGCTGCTCTGATACCACTATTATTAATTGAAAGAGTCAAACATAAAGATAATAATAATAATAATAATAATTTGTTAGTTAATTCACAACACACAATCATACAAATATATAGGAGATGTCTTCCCTCTAAATAGGGTGCATCACATCCATTAGAATATCTCAACAAGTAACCGATAATTATATATGTAATATATTATTATTACAATAATATATATGACTAACAACCAAATAACAATATAACCTACTAATTATTTACCATACGATAAATTAAAAATAACCATGTGAATACTAAATTTTCTTGACACATGTAGCATATAGGAATAACATGTATATTTAGATATATAAATGTATTATGTGATCACATCAATTCCTAAGATGCACGACGTAAATCATGGCAATGTCTAGAGATTAATAGTACAAGCTCAACAAGCAATCAAACACGCACACAAGAGCACTCAAAAGCAAAACAAAAGGTAATGGTCTAAGGAGATTTCATACAAAGGGCACATTCAAATTTCACACAATCAAAAGGACATGACTTATTATAGTGTCCACAAAACATATAATGACATGTTCAAATGTCCACATATAATAAACAATGAAATATGCAAACAATGAAAATAGGTAAATAAAGGCATGTGGGCCACAATCAATGGAGCACATTTAGATGCTAAAACAAGAAATACAATGTAAGACAATAGTAATCAAGGAACACACTCAAGGATGTGCAAAAATGAAATCATGGAATCACAAGAAACCAACATAAACATATGATACTAGTCTTTGGATATATGTGTTAGCAAAAAATGTTAAGTACATAACATATCAAGTACACTATTAAAGATGTAAGCATTAATAAAATCATTTGTAAATACATAAGATCAAACATGATAATAAAAAGTAATCATATAATTATATAACCTCGGAATATCATGATCAAATAAGCATATGCTCTTAACGTACTGATGATGTGAGTAAAGGGGAAGGCCCAACATCCATATGTGCATATATCATGTGATTTGGTATGCATGTATCACATTAAAAAATGTGTGAAACATATGTGTATATATGAAAATAAATGATATGATATCTACCAACATGGAACCAACAACATAGATGCCAAGGAGCTAAGAAAAACATGGAAATCTGCATATTTTTAGATTTTTTAGTGTTTTAATTTTTTTAGTATTTTTAATACTTTTGCAATATTTTATTAAAGTTGTTATGTACAAGTAAATTTGTTACTAGAAGCCAAGGTAATCATCCAGGATATGCCTCGATGAAGGTTCTATATCATGGGTGTCATATTCATAAGTTGCATAATCATTATCATCATCATCATACCAATCCTTTGTGGTATTAATATCATACCAAACTTCTACATTATTAGTATAGGAAATATGTAACTTCTTAGGTTGTTATTGAACATGTGATATGTTTGTTTGATCATTATATATGAATAATGAACTACCCCATATTATAGATGTGTCTAAACTGATATGCCATTATGTATATCTTTATGCACCTCATATATTAATACCTTATGAACATCCTAAGCTATATGGTTTGCCTTGCATTTATCTATATTTGGTTTTATATGTTTTGGAGATGGGTTTATTTCATATGTATAGGCCCTATAGGTATGAATATATTATGTGGTAAGTTATTGAGTAGATCAAAACACAACTTACTCAATTGTTCATCTATCATATTGATATTAGGAATAGTTTCATTACTGTCATAGTCATTTGGAATTTTTATAAATTTTGGTAATGGTATTTACTCTATTTTTTGGTTTTCTTGACCCTTCTCTTGCTTTGAGTTATCTTTTGGTAACCATATTTCCTATTTTGGCACTTGTGTTTTAGGAGAACTACTCATAATCTGAGTGGATTGTATGAGTCAAGTATCAATGTTAGGATCACCACTATCTTTGAGAATTTGATTTTTATTCTTTAATGCAAAATGACAATTTGTATGATTACCATGCATTCTATGATATGCACAATAGTATTTTAATATCTTTATAGGATGTAGAGGAGGTAATTGAATCTCTTTATTTCAAAGCATTTCTCTTAAGATTTCACTTAGACTCTTATAACCATTGGTATAATATTTAAGTCACTTTTTTTAGACATATGTTGTTTTAGATTTTTATTTGAAATTGAAACCTTTTTGGGTATGACATTGCTAGAGGAAGATGCAAACACTAGAAAATTTTGGTTTCTATAGGTATGTAATCTAATTTTTCAATGATATCACTTCTAAACTAACATATTGATTTACTTTTTTAACTCTTCCATTAACTTTCACATGGTGGTTATTTGATCTTCTAAGTCTTCACAAACACAAACTCTAAGTAAATTTGATTGTATGTGTAGACATTTACCATCTACCTTACCCTGGGAAAGAGTGATAACATGGACCTGGTTAGAGGGATGGTAGATATCACCTTCCTTAGGATTAGGAGTAGGAATAAATTCTTTTTTAGCCATTATAAATGTTCAAAAAACTAATATGATAATAGGAAAGAAGATATATATAATTCTAGGGAACAATCAATCATCAAAATGAAATTCAAAGCTAAATAATTACAATAATCAATAAAAGCAAAAGACCATAGAGAAAGCTAGGGTTTGGACACTAAAGGACAATCTCACCATAACGTGCCAAATGAAGAGAAACAAATATAAGGTGATTAGCTGATAATTTTTGGAATTTGAAATAAGATTTTCATGAAAAATAGGAAATGAGACAAACCCAAAAAAATAAAGAAACAAAAGTACAATGTTAAATTTGAAAAAATTGTACAATAGTTTGAAAAAAAAAGGTTTTTATTTATATCAACCTAATTATGAAAAACCTCTAAGGAAATTTAAAATCAATCTATTATGAATCATGAATAGGCCAAACAACGTGGAAAGCTTCACAATCAAAGCCCTAGAATATTTCCAATAAAGAATCATAAATTTTGATAAAACAATAATTTATTTTAGATATCAGAGAGAGATTTTTGAATAAAATATTATTTTTGATGAAACCTAGAAATTAATCAAAAAATAAGTGCACTATTCACCTTTTATGTCAATATTTACTAAAAATAGTAAATTGTAAAAATCAAAAAATATGTACAGGTGAGGGATGTTTTTAAACCTCAAATCAATCCAAAAGATGAAAAATATGTAAATAATTTTGGTGAATAAAAAGAAGTTTTTGAATATAACAACCTAAGTAGAAAATACCTTTTTAAAATGGAGCTATTTGGAGGCCAAAATGTGCTAATCAAGGAAGAAGAAACTTGCAATCATATGAATAAGAATGTTGGAAATAAGAAGAGGCCAAAACCCTAGGATAGAGTTTTAGATTTGAGAATAAATCACGACAAGCTAAAACCCTAGATTAGGCTAGGTTTGCAAAGGAATACTCAAGTTGGGTTCACCAAACGATTAAACATAAATTTAGATGGTGAGGTCATCTAGGGTTAAGAATATAGAAATGAATAAACACAAGGGTGATAAATATATCTATATGAGGCTAATTAATTTGCAAACTTAGATATACAATATTTTGAATTCAAACTATGAGATATGCCAAAAATAAAAAGTACAACTATTGATTGATAATGTAATAAATTAAAAACATGAGTACTTAGTTGGTTTACTATGTCCATATAAATCTAGGATGAACTATGCTAGAAGTGGAATGGATCATAATTTTGGTATAGTCATAAAATTTTATAATTTCACATTATGTGGCTTCGGATGCTTGCGTGAGATATTGATAGTTGCATCGATGTTGGTGTCTAAGATAAACATAGGTGTCTAGTATAGAATAGTGATTAGATCTGGGCGTGACCAACTAGAGCCTTTTGAGTTTTTGTTACCTTTTTATAATGTATACATATCACGTGCACAAGCTATCACACTTCATCAAATAATAAAACCCTATCTTACTCACCCTTGGGGTGACTATGGGGAAAATGGGTTAGTGGGCACACTATGCAGATATGCCCCAAGTCCCCCTATGTTGATGAGCATTGCCTATATAGATAATACTCTAAAGAGGGCCTTATATTTATGTGTTTCTCCTTTACATGTTGGCTTGTGTGTGCTTAAAGATGCAATGTGTGATAAATAAGTATATAGAGTGACCTAGCTTGTAATTTAAAAACTATGGCTCATGAGATGCACCTTCAGTACTTATCTATAGAGATACTGCTCTAATGACTGATGTGGAAATAGGGATGAATAGGGTAGGATTTATCTCTTGGTTTTTTCATTTAATGTTTTTGGTAAGTTACCTTATGAGTTCCTAGTATTTTCTAGGTGAGGAATGAATGAGGGTTGATCTTTATATAGATCAGTCCCTTTTGAAAATATCCTACACTAAAGCCCTTATGCCAACCATAAAGATATGTTTCATTTTAAAAATAGATGAATTTTTGGCACTACACACTTAGCTGGAAAAAATACACTTGCATTGATGTAGGCATCTAGCTAGGACACAAGTGTTCAGGAATCTAGAAAATAGGTACAGGTCTAAAACTAGTAGAGAAGGATAATGATCAGTTATAACATTTTACACCATATAGGAGGCATGATCATTAAAATAATAATTTTCAAACTAAGATATAAATAATTAGGCACAAAAAGATAGTGAACATGAACCTTTCGATAGCGAGAGTATCTTAGAACTAAAGGGTACAACCATGATAGGTAGTTGCCAAGTGTACAAGACTGGGGTGCTATATAATTCAGATTTAGTATCTACACCATTCAAACTTCAAAGGAAGCAAATGGTTAACATGCCCTTACATGACATCAAAAGGGGAAGAAGCCCATGAAAGGTTCAAAATAATCCTCTAAGTAGAATAATCAACAAAAGCAGTGAGAGAATAAACCTCATTCTCAAAAAAATTGTTTGATTTTCGGAAAAACATGACATGATTTAAAAAATTATTAGTATAATGCATTCAAACCAAGATCATCTAGTCAAAAGTCTACTTCATAGCATTTGCCATAAGCAAAAAATAAATAACCACCATCAAAATTCCACTGGAAACATAAACCATCAAAATGCCAATGGAATGTTGTAGCAAATAATGAATCTTCAAATGAGGATCATGTATTTTCTAATCAAGCATGTGAGGAGACCACTTCTCTAAATTCAATTTGGTATGTGGATTCCATCACCTCAAATGACATGACCAGTATGAAAGGAATGGTTCTCCATATTTAACCAAATAATGTCACCGAGTAATATTTCAATCAGTGATGATATGTCTTACATTGTTCAAGGACGTGGTGATATTTCTTTACAACTTGAAAAGAAAAAGTGCATAATCCAAGACATTATGCATTTTTCAAGACTCACTAAAAACCTATTGTATGTCAACCAACTACTAGATGACAACCTCCATATTGAGTTTGATCATGAAGGTGGCCAAAAGTTTTGCCTGATAAAAAAACAAGTCTAGAGGTTCCATACTCGTTGCAAGAGATTTGAATATTGGCAAAATATTTCAACTTCATGTTAATAATGATCATCAAAGGCACCTATAGTCAATGGTGGACATTGTTGGACTTGGCGGTGTTTTAACCCCATCAAAAAGGACCTATGAAGAAGGTGATCAGGCATTGAATGATGATGGCTTGGATTGAAAGTACACTACCAAAAAACCTTTCACCCATAACCCAGCTTAGGACATTGCTAGGGCTAGTAGATGTGAGAGTATTGACTACAATCAAAATTTATCATTTACAATAACGTAGGGGACTGACAATGATAAGGTGGATGCCATCTTGGTAGTGTGGGTTTGACCCTCAGCTTTATTGTCATGTCCAATCTTTGTGTATAGCTCTACCATGGTCTAAAGGGCTTGGAAATATTTTAAATGGTTTCTTTTTGGTACAGTTCCACCTCGGTGGACACTCAATATTTAGTTAGTCACTCTCTTTATGGGGTTTGTTCCCTAATTTTTTGTTAGGCTACCCTTTGTTTGGGAGTAAGCTTTTTATTGGAATGGTTTAATGTGTACTCTTAACCTTCCTCCCTTTTCAAACTTTATATAAGTATAGGTGAGGGCCCCTTTTTAACTCTCATATCAATCCAACAAAAATAGAATGATATAAATAATCCTCACAACATCAAATTTTTCATTATGTAGTTGTATAATATATAATCAAATTAAATGATAATAAAAAAATAAAAAATGAATACAAAGAACATATCTTTGTTACTTACTCTCAAGTATTAAATACTTATGAATGATACAATCCTTAAATTTAAAATGATAACATGAAGCTGGATCTTATTAGTCCTTGCCAAGGTAGGGTACTAATGTTTTCACTTTTTAATTAGTCATTTTAGCTTCATCCAATCATTTTTTATAAATGTATATGATTTTAATAATTGTATTTTTTATAAAGTTTTTACATATAAATTTAGAAATTCTCAGGGGTGTTATTTGAGAATATTCCAAAATTTATATGAAAAACTTTGGGTAAACTTTTTTATTTATTGCATTTATACAATGTTTGTGCTTCTGTCACCAGTCCATTTATTTTAAGTTTTCCTATTTGTATAGACTGTTGCAGGTTTATATGGTTGTACAGATGTGAAATATCACATCAATTTCAGCTTTTATTGCTAGCATGTGGACTAGCATTAAGCAACATACAATATGTTTTTATAGGATTCCATGTGGCATTTAAAGGTTTGAGAATCCAGTCCAAAAAAGCTAGAGGTAAAATGCTACCTTAATAGGTTGATCTCTAGAATTAAACCAATGATGAAGGATTAGTTTCAAATATCAAATGCACGTAGTATATTTAATGTTATTAAATATATTGCCAAATAATCAATATTTTGTTAATCTATTTTATGACTATGATTGTCCTTGTAAATTGCACATAAGTATATACTTAAATTTTAATGTAAAATATTTGTGGGTAAGCATTAGATTTGAAGAGATGTTTATGAGAACAAGACATTAGCTTTAAAGATTCATTTTTCCATTGCATGGGTAAATTTTAGAGAATCTAAAAATATTTATTATCTTTTTTATTTCATAAATGCCTTTTTCATTCATGCATTGATGTGGGCTTAGTCGACTATCAAGTGATCAATGCTAGATATTAATGGCACAAATTTATATATTTTGTAGCTGCATCTACATAGTAGAAGTGGAAATAGGCACCTTTTTCATTTTGTATTGATGTGGGCTTAGTCAACTATCAAGTGATCAATGCTAGATATTAATGGTATAAACTTATATATTTTGTAATTGCATCTGCATAGTAGAAGTGGAAATAGGCTTGTCAAAGGTAAAGTGGTTCATATTCAATCCAGTCTAGATAGAGTGACAAGATTTTATTTTTTTATTTTTTTCCTTTCAAGTTACATCTCAAGCCTTTGGTTTATTTTGGGCATGCATGTCAAAGTTTTTTTTCTAGATTCTAATGATTCATGAAGTTTGCTTGTTTAATCCAAAAGCATGTTCAGTTTTACCTATTTTAGACTAACCAACTTAAGTGTTTGTCAAAGTGTTGTTATTTTGTGTTTTATCTTGTGTAGGTTGTTCTTTACTTATAATTCTTTCTACTTTCATCCAGACTCTTATCGAGTTATCGAAGCTTTCCATGTGGCATTCACTCACTTTCTCGGAGCCTCAAAGGCAAGTGAAGAATGCATTATACTTTAGTGTTATAAAATATTTTATGTCACTCAGTGACAACCCATTAGCCCAAGGCTTTTTTAACACTTAAATATTTCTAAAAAGGACTCCTAAGAGAGTGGAAGGTCAATATAATGCTAAGTGTCACAATCTTTCTCACCCAATGACTAGTAGATTGAAGTTTAGTGTATGAAATCCCTGGGGCCAGCAGAGTAGCAAAAGCCATCCACTTGTCACAATCTTGCTCACCTAGCAACTGACATATTTAAATTTAGTGTATGAAAGTCTTAGGGATAATTAAGTGCCACAAGACATCCATGTGTCATTATCCCACATAGTCATAATTGTCAAAGTAGTCTGATAAGATTCTGAGTCTCCCAAACAAGTAGAGCATTGAAATGTTGCCACATATCATCATCTCACTCACCCAAAGTCTACACAATGAATGGATGAGGTATGGCACTCTTGGTGCATTGGCACCATAATAACCCTCCATGTACCATGATCTTGCAATCCCAAGGTAGTAAAAAAATCCACATGTCACAATCCCACTCACCCAGTGACTAGCAGATTGAAGTTTAGTGTATGGACATCCTAAGACCAATGGAATGGTGATAACCATCCACGTGTCATGATCTTACATACCCATTGATGTCAAAACACTATGAGAAGATTCTAAGTCTCCTAGCTAAGTGAAGCATCGAGATGTCACCATATATCATCATTTTTCTCACCCAGAGCCTATATAATAAATGAAGCGGGTATGATACTCTCGATATGTCGGCACCACAACAACCCTCCACATGCCATGATCTCACAAGCCTGAGGTAGTAAGGAAATAAGTATCAACAAAAAATGATGTTAGATAATAGCAATATAATGCTTTTTTAGGAAGCAAAATATCACCAAATGTCAAATTATTCAGAGCAAAAGAAATAAAATCCACCTAGCACCAAGGACCATAAAATGAGATGACACTTTACCAGACAAATTTAAAATACAAAAATAAAAGAAAGCAGAGAAAGCCAAGGTCGTTGGTGCCATTAATTCACAAGAATTGGCTAACTAAGTGCATTCAATTCAGTAGAGGTAAAGAACCCAAAATCAATATATGCAATGAATGAAGTCAATTACAAATACATTTCCATCTAATGAGTAGTTGCTAGCCATAATTTGAGCAATATTATGACTAAAAAATTCCATAGTTTTAGACAACCAAAATTATTAAGTGCAAAACAATGGCTTTTGCTTCACATGTTTCGTTTCCCCCTCTGCATATTCCATTACAGGACCTAAGCAATTTATAGATATAAGGTTTGATGAGGTTACCCTTAACTGTAAATTCAAACATTATTCTGCTATATGTGAGGAGGTTAAAGCAACAGAACCAAGTGGCCCTGTGGATCAACTCTTGGCTTTTACATGAAGATATAGAGAAGACCTTGTGGTAATAAAATCAATAGGCCTACATAATGCTACACCAAAACTTGAGGTAATGCCCTGCATCAACTTATTATTTGATTTATTTTCAAATGGCCAAATTTTTGGCAAAATCTTACATTTTTGCCAATATAGCACCCCAACAGTATATATTAGCAGGCCTGCCTTCAAAAATTACTATAGTCTCCCCTTCCCTAAAATGGCCTATAATCAAGCCTTAGTTAATTCATGGATGTATACAAACAATGAAATCAATAAGTTGTGGGAATGGGATATCAACCCTAGTACCTTCATAGTCAGGGTCCCTATTTCTACTATCCCCATTACCATTTTTAGACCTAGAATTAAATTTTTTATGGCTTTGTTAAATGAAATTTATGGTTTCCCTAGAATAATTTATGTTAATGAGGTCTGGATTTCCTAGTTGGACACCATCATCACTTCGACC
This sequence comes from Torreya grandis, assembly GCA_037957365.1. Classification (NCBI taxonomy): domain Eukaryota; kingdom Viridiplantae; phylum Streptophyta; class Pinopsida; order Cupressales; family Taxaceae; genus Torreya; species Torreya grandis. The sequence goes on from JARHVA010000293.1 coordinate 1,242,119, forward strand.
AAGGTCATTGTTATTAGCGAGATCCTTAGTACCAATTTGATTGACCAAGTCCTCAATTCAACAAATAGGCTAGTCAAAAACTTATATATGATGTCTTATCTGGTAGACACCACAACAAGGACTATTCACTCAGCTTTTGAGGAACCCTGGGAGCCATCAACTGAGTATCTCAAGAACTAAATTTGTGATGAATTTAATATTCTTCATATACACAAATTTGGGAAGAATATGACCAGACTAGTTGAGACCTTCTATCTAATGCATACCAATCCATTTAAGGCAAGGACATGCCTATATTGTCTGATCAAATCTAAAGAAGCATTGAAAAAATTGGTGACTATTGTCTCTCTCCAAACCATATAGTCATCATAATAGAGGGAACTAGGGATCATCCTATTTATCTACCCCAGTTAGTCCCAGACAAGGTGGCAGAGCATAAAATTGTAGCTTAGCTAGCTGATTCTATAGATGTTAAACTAAAAAGTGCTAAACAAGGAGTTATCCATCCACCTCTAATCAACATTGATAGGATCTAGTACACTATATGGGAGCATTTCCATCCAGTGGGAAAAATCATAACACACTATGATTTCAATTGGGCACCTTATAGGGAATGAGATCGAAGAGATAGGGTCAAGAAACACTTAAATAGAGTTAGGGGAAGGTGAAGATTGATTGTGACCATGTATCATATACATCTGATGAAGTATTCATGAATATTTTAATTGATGTAGAGGTCCACACAAGAATGAATAGGGTGAATATGTATGTTATCCCCCAATAATATCACTCATTTTTGGGACAACATTTGAACTATTTTGGTCCTATAGACCAAAATCCTCTCTTCCCTTTTAAAAAATTGTTCTACACATTCAAATTCTCCATTCTTCAAGCTTTTTAGAAATCTACAGACTCTGCAGGCTTGAATCTATGGACTCTACAGGCTTAAAACTACGAACTCTGTAGATATGTTTCTATGGACTCATCATGCTTTAAATTAGTAGGTTCAACAGGTTCAAAGGCTTCTGCAGGTGAGTTCAATCAAAAGAACAAGTTTCCAACACTTAGTCATTTTCAGGATTGGTTCAACGCCTTGGTTCAACCAAAAAAAGATGTTCATCGGAAAGCTTCTAAGCAAGGATTGAACCATTGAACCGTTGAACCTTGAACCATTTTGGTTCAATGGGTTTAAAGGTTCAACGTCATCAGCAAGAGTTAAGTGCTTTGTCAAGGTTCAAGGTTCCACGGCTTTAAACACTTAACAAAAAGCAAAGGCTTGAACTATTGAACCTTGAACCATTTTGGTTCGACAGTTCAACGGGTTCAACAACTGAATGGTTCAATGCGTTTGGTTCAAAAGATCAAAAGGACTTAGCCAAATAAAGAGATTGAACCGATTGAACCATTGAACCGTTGAACCAAGGTTGGTTCAATCAGTAGGTTCAAGGGGTTGTCCCAGGGCCGAAGGAACAAATGTCCTTGCAGAGGGTAGTGAACTAGAGGCAAGTGCCCTTGCAGAGGGTAGGGAACATTGGTTCAAGGGTCAAAGAGAAGCCAAAAAAGATAGAATTCCTTTGAATTTGGTTCAAGGCCCAAAAAGAACAATTCCTTCAGACTTTTTATCTGATGGAAATGACTAAGTAAAGGAGGCTGAAAGAATTCCTTCGAAAAGGTTTTTTCATGGGAAAATGACCAAGGCAAAATTCCTTCAGACATTTTGTCCAAAGGAATTCACTCGGGAAGAAAACCCGAAGAATTGAAACGATTGAAATGGCTAAGGAAAAGAAGCGAAGCTTTCCTTCAGACAAAAAGACTGAAGGAATTCCTTTGGACTTTTGTCTGGATGAAATAAGCCAAACTAAAAAGAAAAGCCCATGGAAAAATGCCTGATGGAAAAAGACAAAGTGCAACAGAAGCCACCACATGTCCCTTATAGAGTCGAAGCGGAAGCTGCCAAGTGTCGTCTATCAGGACACAGTTTCTAATAAGTTTGAAAGTTGCAAAATGTGCCAAGTGTTCTGTTATAACTTAGTGGAGTGTGACAAGTGGCATCGTCTGTGTGAATATGAATGAGTCCTAAATGTTTCTATATTGTTTTTAAAGCAGAGTGAAAGTCGCCACGTGTCATCTTTTACAAGACTCTCAAAAGGTTTCTAAAGCTTCTATAAGTTAAGCAGAACATGCCACATGTCCCATTATAACTCAATAGAACGTGACAAGTGTCTGCATCCGCGTTCCCCTTTTGAAGCTGCTCGAGCAAGAAGTGTCGTGGATCCCATTTTTCATAAGTTTCTAATAAGTTTCATAATAGTGGAACTTGCCACTTGTCAAAGATGTAGAGCCAAGAAATTTCTTCGGACATTTTGTCTGAAGGAGATAAAGAAACCACAGTGTGGACCCTAAGAACAAACTCAGTGAACAGCCAAAGAAGGAGCCGAAGGAGCCAATAAAAAGTGAGAAGATAGCTCGAGAGCTCAAATCACCAGGAAGAGACAAAATGCAATAGGAAATCTAGAAATATCTGTAGGAGAGTTATTTCCAGTAGGTGGAACAGTCCACTAGGTGGACATCAGAGGACATGAGTATTCAATGGTGCGATCTGTTTATCTCCCTTGGAGTAAAGGCAAAGTGGACAGCTGCATAGATATCAGGTGATAGACCAAATGACCCAGGCCCAAGAGAAGACATTTGAGATGAATTGACATGCCACAGCTAAGGCAGCCACCCTGTTCCAACATGGCCCCCCTGACAGAACTGAAAATGCATTCAAGGCATTGAATGCACATCATGGGCCATTCCATGAAACAAAGCGCCAAGTCTTTCTTGGCTACTATATATTGTAATCTCTTTTATTGTTTTAAGGAGATATTCTTGTTACCAGAAGCAAAACTTTGCCCAAATTGAAAGGCATCACTTAGACTTTGACCTCAGATTGTTTATCATATTTTTTTATTTGAATTAGAAAGCAAGTTACTTTCAGACTTTGTGTTGTTATAGCTTGTATCATTCTAGGAGATTGTTCTTATGTCTATTTCCTAAATGTATTCTTGTTTATATAATTTTACAAGTAGAGCTATTGGAAGTGATAAGGAAGGTGTCCTGAAACCAGTTACTTTCAGACTTTGTGCTGACATAATTATTTTTAATGTGTGTTTTTAGTTTCTTTTTGTGTAAAGGACTTTGTTCCCCCATTGTTCTTCGTGTTTCACTCTTGAGAAGTCAAGGTGGAGACTTTGTGCTACATCTTAGATTGATGGTTACTTTGTACTCTATTACCAATTACTTATCCTACCTGAAAGAACTCCTATTGTCCCCTGCAAGAACACTTTTGAAAGAAGAGAAGTGCCTTCAGTGTTTTCTCCAAGATTTTCTCCTTTGTTTGTGAACATCATCTCTAAAAGAAGAGATATGGATGGTATATCTTACCTCTGAGTGTTATTTTTTGCTTATATATATATATATATATATATATCATATAGTTCCTGCATATTCATAGGGAACCTCCCCTTGATGAGAGGAGAGATTTTTCCACCTCTGATGTAGTAAACCTACACACTGAGCCAACCAATCTCCCTATGTTGTGGTTGAAGAGACCTATTTTGCTCACTAGTTAGCTGGTCAACAAAATATTCACCCAACAATTTTTGGCAACTCTACTGCGGATGACTGTGCAGTCTGAAGCCTCAAGTTTCAGATTGAAGCAGTCCCTACCCTTATCCATTATAGCCTTTGGTGACTCCATTTTGTGTCTTACCCATTATCATTATAGCCTTACCATCTTCCTCCATCTCCATTATATTATCTGGTCTGAAAAACCAGAGTCATTGGGTAGAACGTGCAGTTTGAAGCCTCAAGCTTCAGGCTGAAGTAGGGCCAATTCTTTCCCATTTTTGTTTTACAATCTGGCAACTCCACGGTATACAAGAAGCCATAGAGCCCAAGGTAGAACTACTTTTTTTGCTGTTAGTAGAGCTTTGCCTATCCACATGCCACCCATATTTGTTATCCCTCTTTTTCATAATCCCATCATGGCAGTTCAAGGACCCTGAGGTAACTCATTTGGCCCACTAAATCTTACTCCACCCCTACATGAACTTCCACGTAGCTCAAGAAAGAACTTCCTCAAATTATTTGGTGATGGGAGAGTTTACCCTAATGAACATATTGCAGCTTTTAGCATAGCCTGTGGTGTGATAGGCATGGAATTTGAGGACGTGGCAGTCAAGATTTTCATGGAAACACTATAAGGTGCTACTGCAGATTGGTTCTACCATCTGCAAGCTAGGTCAGTGACTGACTGGGACATACTCAAAGCTAAATTTGAAGTCAGGTTTAAGCCTGTAGAAGATGCACATGCTTTATTGGCCCAACTCGTACAGATGAAGAAGGAACCTTATGAACCTATGAGGGATTTCATATCAAAGTTTGACAAGCTGAGGAACAGGATTCCTACTATTACTCAGCCCACACCTGAAAACCTCAAATGCTTATTCATCAACTCACAGCTGCATGAAGTGAGTTTTTTGCTAAGACGAGCTAGACACATAGACCTTACTACTACTCAGGATTTAGCCACTAAGGTGGAAGATGATCTCATCTTGGTAGGGAAGATAAGAAGAGATCCTAAAAGAGGCAAATCTTCTTCATCTTCTAAGAATTCATCTACAGGCACCATGGATCAAATGGTGCAAAAGCTAGCAAATGAACTACTAGCTTTGAAAATACAAATGGCCCAAAGTATGTCTGTTCCTCCTAATCAAGATATGCCAAGGAGGACATTTTAGAATCAGCCACATCAAAGCAATGCTGCCAGGAATCAAGGGCAGCCAAATCATCTTTCTCCCCCATAGAGGAACCTTGCCCTTGAAGCGCCCCCAACCAACTCAGCAGTTGGATATCTAAAAACTGAACATGATTTCTCTTTCTAACCCAAGTTTGATCAAGAAAATGACGCTGATCTCTTCACGAAGGACCAAGAAGAATCAGCTGGAAACTCCAACATTGGTTTCTTGAATTACCAGGATGAACCTAGATTTAAAGGCAATGCAGCTGAGGGATCATATGCTATGTTCACCCGATCCAATAACCAGTTAGCCCAGTAGGCTGACAAAAAAAAGATAGAGGAGTGACCCCAACCAGCAATTTCAATTACTAAGTAGGGAACCTCTCTTCCTTTCTAGTCAAAGGACCTGGTGATTGCAAGAAAGGTAAGTGCCTCAAATATCCCTACACCTTCTACTTCAAATTCATAGGCTAGTCCCCCTCCCAAAAACCAAAAGGATAAACTCCCATGCTCTCTTCTTAGTCCATTTCAGTCATTTGACATAGTCGACCATGTCAAGAAAACTAAAATCCAAATGACTGAATTTGAATTCCTACAAGCCAATCCTGAGTAGTTGGACAGGTTGGTAGAGTGTATGAAGAATACAGCCATCTTTGCAGGACAAGAAGCTAAGAAGATAACTCATGTTCCCCCAAGGAACATGTCTATCCCAAACAACCTTGTCATTACTCCTCCTGTTGCCCCTGGGAAAATAGAGCCTTTCTATGTTTCCCTGTTGATAAATGGTCACAAGCTAAGAAATTACATCATTGATTTTGGAGCTTCAGATAATGTCATGCTCGCCAAGGTGGCAGAATCCCTTGGTCTCACACTGACCAAGACATTTGGTAGATGCTTCTCCATGGAGAATAAGCAACTACCTCTGCTAGGACAAATCAAGGACGCTCAATTTGCATTTGCAGCCTTTCTAGACAAAAGAATCAAGATGACTATCTTGGTGGCTGACGTCCCAACATCCTATGGCATTCTGCTTGGATGAAATTTCTGCAAGGATGTGGGAGGAGAACTAAGCATGGACCTATCTGAGGCAAGGATCCCTATTAAATGCATAATGAAGAGATTACTCCCTGAAAAGGAGGCAAAATACGTGGTCACCCAAACGTCAGCTCTTGCAAATCAAATTTTGTTTGAGTCTTCAAGCAGGGGTAATTACTTCTTGACCACAGAGGGTGTTCATGTGTCTGTAGATGAAAGTCCTGTAGGTGGCAATCTGAAAATCAATTCAAATAAGACATCAGAAGAATTGGTAGGGTGTAGTACAGATGAAAAAGCATCTTCCACTTCCAATGAAGAGAAATCTGATAGAAGATCAGTTTCTGATGATGTTTGGATCTTAGAATTTAATGGCGGCAATTCCTCTACCAGTTCAAGAGCTGGGATTGTGTTGAGATCTTCTCAAGGAGATATTCTTCCTCCTTCACATGAGTTGTAGTTCAGCAGCACCAACAACACTACCGAGTACGAATCTCTGTTACTCAAATTGAAGGCTACTCAAGATGAAGATGTCAAACTCCTTCATGCCAAAGGAGATGCTGAATTGACAGTTTGTCAGGAGTTTGATGCTGACAATCAAAACATTTGCTGGACTGAACCAGCAGAATATCAAGCTATGGTAGTGGACCATACTACTGTACTCCAAAGTCAGTGAAAGGAACTCTTCACAGAGAGAGCAAGGAGTTATGGTTTTTAGATTGAAGACCACGTCTTGCCATGGTGCAAGAAGAGAGAACCAAAAGGAGTGCATATAAAATGTGATTCATGTTGGAGAGTTCCATTCGCATGTCACCAATTCTGGGGACAAAATGGTTTCCTACTGATTTATTAGGATGGAATGCCATCTTCATTGTCTCACAATGGGTAGCATCTGAAACACTTAAATTCTTGAAGTATCAGATAAGTTCACCTGTACATATGTATATTTGTATAGTCTTTAGTTCTATCTTGTGCTTTTCCTTTTCATTTTTGGTGCCTTTCTTTTTGGTCGCATGGCTCCATATCCCAATGGCATACTTCAAGGCATTGGAGATTTTGGTTTCTACTCCCCTTAGCTATTCCAAGTTTTCAACTGAAGGAAGTTCCCCAACTGGAGCCAGCTGTTGTCCCCCAAAAATATCACTCATTTTTGGGACAACATTTAAACTATTTTGGTCTTACAGACCAAAATCCTCTCTTCCCTTTTCAAAAATTGTTTTGTGCATTCAAATTCTCCATTCTTCAAGCTTTTCAAAAATCTACGGACTCTGCAGGCTTGAATCTACGAACTCTGCAGGCTTAAATCTATGAACTCTGTAGGCTTAAAACTATGAACTTTGCAGATATGTTTCTATAGACTCATCATGCTTGAAATTAGTAGGTTCAACAGGTTCAAAGGCTTTTGCAGGCGAGTTCAATCAAAAGAACAAGTTTTCAACACTTTGTCATTTTCAGGATTGGTTCAACGCCTTGGTTCAACCAAAAAAAAAGTTCATCGACAAGCTTCTAAGCAAGGATTGAACCATTGAACCACTAAACCATTGAACCTTGAACAATTTTGGTTCAACGGGTTCAATGGGTTCAAAGGTTCAACATCATCAACAAGAGTTAAGCACTTTGTCAAGGTTCAAGGTTCCACGGCTTCAAACACTTAATGAAAAAATAAAGGCTTGAACCATTGAACCGTTGAACCTTGAACTATTTTGGTTTGATGTTTCAACGGGTTCAATGACCAAATGGTTTAATGTGTTTGGTTCAAAAGATCAAAAGTACTTAGCCAAATAAAGAGATTGAACCGATTAAACCATTGAACCATTGAACCAAGGTTGGTTCAATCGATAGGTTCAAGGGACTGCCCCAGGGCTGAAGGAACAAATGCCCTTGCGGAGGGCAGTGAAATAAAGGCAAGTGCCCTTGCGGAGGGTAGGGAACATTCGTTCAAGGGTCAAAGAGAAGCCAAAAAAGATAGAATTCCTTTGGATTTGGTTCAAGGCCCAAAAGGAACAATTCCTTCAAACTTTTTGTCTGATGGAAATGACTAAGTGAAGGAGGCCAAAAGAATTCCTTCAAAAAGGTTTTTTCGCGGGAAAATGACCAAGGAAAAATTCCTTCAGACATTTTGTCTGAAGGAATTCACTCGAGAAGAAAGCCCGAAGAAATTAAAATGATTGAAATGGCTAAGGAAAAGAAGCGAAGCTTTCCTTCAGACTTTTGTCCAGAGGAAATAAGCTTGACTGAAGAGAAAAGCCTGTGGAAAAATGCCTGATGGAAAAAGACAAAGTGTAGTGGAATCCGCCACGTGTCCCTTATAGAGTCGAAGTGGAAGCTGCCAAGTGTCGTCTGCCGAGACATAGTTTTTAATAAGTTTCAAAGCTATGGAACATGCCACATGTTCTGTTATAACTCAGCATAGCACGATAAATGGCATCATCTGTGTGAATCTGAATGAGTCTTGAATGTTTCTATATTGTTTCTAAAGCAGAGTGGAAGCTGCCACATGTCATCTTTCGCATGACTCTCAAAAGGTTTCTAAAGCTTCTATAAATTAAGTGAAACACGCCACGTGTCCTGTTATAACTCAGCAAAACGTGACAAGTATATGCATCCGCGTTCCCATTTTGAAGCTACTCGAGCAAGAAGTGTCATGGATCCCATTTTATATAAGTTTCTAATAAGTTTCATAATAGCAAAACTTGCCACTTGTCAAAGATGCAGAGCCAAGGAATTCCTTCAGACATTTTGTCTGAAGGAGATAAAGAAACAATAGCGTGGACCCTAAGAACAAAATCAGTGAACAGCCAAAGAAGGAGCCAAAGGAGCCAATAGAAAGTGAGAAGATAGCCTGAGAGCTCAGATCACCAGGAAGAGACAAAATGCAATAAGAAATCCAAAAATATCTGTAAGAGAGTTATTTCCAGTAGGTGGAATAGTCCACCAAGTAGACATCAAAGGACGTGAGTATTCAATGGTGCGACCTGTTTGTCTCCCTTGGAGTAAAGGCAAAGTGGGCAGTTGCATAGATATTAGGTGACAGACCAGATGACCAAGGCCCAGGAGAAGACATTTGAGATGAATTAACATGCCACAGTTAAGGCAGCTGCCCTGTTCTAGCATGGCCCCCTTGATAGAACTAAAAATGCATTCAAGGCATTGAATGCACAACATGGGCCATTACATGAAACAAAGCGTCAAGTCTTTCTTGGCTACTATATATTTTAATCTCTTTTATTGTTTGAAGGAGATCTTCTCGCTACCAGAAGCAAAACTCTACCCAAATTGAAAGGCATCACTGAGACTTTGAGCTCAGATTGTTTATCATATTTCTTTGTTTGAATTAGAAAGCAAGTTACTTTCAGACTTTGTGCTGTTATAGCTTGTATCATTATAGGAGATTGTTCTTATGTCTATTTCCTAAATGTATTCTTGTTTATGCAATTTAACAAGTAGATCTAGTGGAAGTGATAAGGAAGGTGTCCTGAAACCAGTTACTTTCAGACTTTGTGCTGACATAATTGTTTTCAGTGTGTGTTTTTAGTTTCTTTTTGTGTAAAGGACCTTGGGATGACTTTGTGCCCCCATTGTTCTTCATGTTTCACTCTTGGGCAGTCAAGGTGGACACTTTATGCTACATCTTAGATTGCTGGTTAGTCTGTACTCTATTACCAGTTACTTATCCTACATGAAAGAACTCATGTTGTTGTCAGGAAATCAAGAGAACAACAAACATGCTCTGACTCCACTGGTTAGGATCTTGCTCCTCAGATAGAGCACAGTATGATTACCAAATATATAAGCAATTGAATATGCAGAAATAACCAGAAACACAAGTAACTAGAATTCACCAATAGCACAGAATATGAGAGACAATACACTATCTTGTATTAACACTAACAGAAAAGAATACATCAAAGAGCCGCCACACTCTTTCACCTTACAGAGATTCGCCACACCTCAAGTGTACAGTAATTCTTCTCACACACACTCTCCTACACAAAAAAAAACGGTCCCAACAACCAACTCACACACAGAATTGGTGTTCACCTCACCAACCAGTCAGTAATAACCCTGCCGGTACATCAAGCACTCTATAGCACTTCAAGCTGATCTCTCATGAACCTGCAACCTGCAATTCAAAGACCAAACTTACATGTAGATCTCCAATGAGCTTGCAACAACCTGCAACTCATAGATCTTACAACTAGAAGGAACTCTTCCTTTCTATCTCATGCCTTAAACAATACATGCCAATGGGTCTATAAATAGATCCCTAACTCAAACAATAACTAAGACTCTTAATTTAGACAATTATCCTCGCAACCCAAGACTCTGGCTGGTCTTGACATGCAAACTCATCATTCACTTAACTAACTGTCCGTGAAACGAACACTTCGGGAACACACAAGCGACCGACGTCGGTCCCTGCTGGTCTGGTTCTGCCGACGTCGGCTGACTTCCTGCCGTCGCCGGTTTCCTTCTGCACTGGATCCTGCCGACGTCGGTCATGCTGCCGATGCTGGTTCCTATAGAACTCAGCAACCATTGTTCCTAGTTTGCAAAGGTTGAAGCTTTTAGCTCCACAACCTAACAATCTCCCACTTGGAGATAAACAGCTGCAACCTGTACCTGTACCTGTACACCGTCTAGTTTGTTTCCTTGGCTTTGTATCCCTCCTCAAGATCACTCTTGAAGACCAACCACCACAAAATCCGTGATGCAAAATTTGTCATCCAAATTACTTGCCACATCCGCATCTACAACCATGTAGAAAAAGAACTTGACCCTGCATAGCATGTGCACCTGCTGCTGGTCCAACTGAACTGCCCTTCAGTATTACTCTCCCGAATTGACTCCAAACTTGTGACAACTCCCACTGCTTGAGAAAACTCAGGTTTAGTACATACCATGCACTCAACCTCATTATGTGAATCAAGACACCTGTTCTATGAACTGTCTAACCATTGGTGTGCTAACCGGCTTCACACAATCATCCTGAAACAAAGTCAACAAGACCTCCATGTCTCTAGATCACACTCATGCCAAAGAATCTTGCTGCTCCCAGATTCTCCATGACATACACCTGAACTAGCTTTACCTTTAGTTCAGCAATACCTGTATATGTAACCCTGCAACAAGCACATCATATAGAAAATAGAATAGTGTAGCTAATACTATCCAACCTGGTAAAGAGAAACACAATGATCAAACCTCCATTGCCCTGCAGCTAAAACAAGATCATATACCCTGATCTTCCAACTCATGTAACCATTTCCGCTCTTCTTCATCCTCAACATCCATTCGTCTCTTAATGCTTACTTCCAGCTGGCAACACTACCCAAAACCCCTGTTTGGTTCTCCTCCAAGGAATCACATCCTCATCCATGCCTAGCTCCCACTGTTTCCTGGATCTACCTGTTCTGCTTCTTCAATAACTTCCTGGTCCTATGCCATAAGTGAGCAACAAGTAGTGTAAAGAAGGGAAATGATGAATTTAAGAACTTACTTACACCTTCAGTCCTCCAAATAGGCGCTTGAGACTCCATGACGACTAGCTGTCTACCCAAAATTCGTCTCAGTAACCGATGTCGGTCACATCTCAGTCTACAGCCGACCGATGTCGGTTCCCTGCGATTGCCTCATCGCCGACGTCGGTTTCCCCTGGCCGACGCCGGTCTCTGTCTGCCTCGAGTCACTGACGTCGGGCTGCACATAGCCGACGTCGGTCCCTGTCTGGACGCCGACGCCGGTTTTCCTGCTGACGTCGGTCTCTGTGTTTTTCTTGTGAGACCTGACTTTTTCCCGCGAGCTCTTTTTGGATCAAAACCTTGTCCAAATCACCCTTGCTCTGCTCAGAATTCCTCTGCACCTTATGCTGGACTCTGTCCGTCACTTTCTCCTTGAAAACCAAGGCTTTCCCGTTCTTGTCACTAACATCGGATTCCTCAAGAAACCTTACCTTCTTCTTCTGCATACAGGAACCACGATCCATGCCTTCCAAATCCGAAAGCATATTCTTTGACTCAAGAACCAGCATCTCCTTCTTATCTATGTGACCAAGCCTATCAAGCCACATCTCTGAATCTACAGCTGAAGTAGATAACTCAGAAAGAGAATCAGTAAAACAAGTAGATAGATAAAGCGTACCTACTTTCTTACCTCTAGCTATAACAAGTGTACCCTTGGTAACCTTCCAAGAGTCCGCTGTGAGAGTTACTGTGCAACCCTCTTCACCCAAACTTCTAACAGAAATCAGATTCCGCTTCAGAACTGGGACATGCATGACCTCTTTTAACACCCATGTGTCACCTGTCTGCAATTTCAGCTTCACTTTGCCTTTGCCAACAATCTGACAAGACTTACCATCCCCTACACAAATTTCTCCAAAGTCTCCCTGGACATACTCATTAAAAAAATTTCTATGTGGAGATGCATGAAAAGAGGCACCAGAATCTAATACCCAAGATTCTACTTTATCCAAAGAACATACCAGAGCATCCTGTGCAACGTAGCCTACAACATCTGCTTCTTCTTCATGTTCTTCATGATGATCTTCACCCGATCTGCAATCTCTCTTTAAGTGCCCTTGCTTTCCACATTTCCAGCAGGTTATTCTGCCATACCTGGACTTGGATCTCTTGCCTGTCTTCGACCTTGATCTCCCACGCTCTGTCCTCTCTCTTGGCCTTCCTCTTCCTTCAACACTCAAAGCATTTCCAGATAATTCACCTGTGCTTTTCCTGCGTATCTCTTCATTCAAGATCACGCTCACAACATCATCCACTTTTAAGACTTTTGAAGGAGACACAGTATTAGAAACTGCCATTACCAAACCTTCCCAACTTTCAGGTAATGAACACAAGATTAAGAGAGATCTAAGTTCATCATCAAATACAATATTAACTGAACTTAACTGGTTTACCAAACCATGGAAATCACTAAGATGGCTATGAATAGATCCACCTTCCAACATTTGCAAATTAAATAAACGCTTCATAAGAAATACCTTGTTTGAAGCCGAGGGTTTTTCATACAAATTTGCCAAATATTTCATCAACTCCACCGTTGTCTTACACTGTGATAAGCTGGAAATCACAGTTGAATCAAGACTCAATCTAACAGATCCCAGAGCCTTCCGATCAAGAACCTCCCATTCTTCATCTTTCATATCCAAGGGTTTGCTAGCAACCCCACCCAACGGTAAGTACAAATCTTTCTGATACAGATAGTCCTCAATCTGCATCCTCCATAATTGGTAGTTCTTGCCATTAAACTTTTCCATTCGTAGTTGACTGCTTTCTGACATTGCTCAACTCCCACTCAAACAGAAACCCTGTGAGTAACCTGTAATCAAAACACACTACCCAGATCTACACCAATCTGTTAGTATCCCAACCAAAAGCTCTGATACCAATTGTTGGTATCAAGCTCAAGAACCTACAACCAAGGCTCTGATACCACTTGTCAGGAAATCAAGAGAACAACAAACATGCTCTGACTCCACTGGTTAGGATCTTGCTCCTCAGATAGAGCACAGTATGATTACCAAATATATAAGCAATTGAATATGCGGAAATAACCAGAAACACAAGTAACTAGAATTCACCAATAGCACAGAATATGAGAGACAATACACTATCTTGTATTAACACTAACAGAAAAGAATACATCAAAGAGCTGCCACACTCTTTCACCTTACAGAGATTCGCCACACCTCAAGTGTACAGTAATTCTTCTCACACACACTCTCCTACACAAAAAAAAAGGGTCCCAACAACCAACTCACACACAGAATTGGTGTTCACCTCACCAACCAGTCAGTAATAACCCTGCCGGTACATCAAGCACTCTATAGCACTTCAAGCTGATCTCTCATGCACCTGCAACCTGCAATTCAAAGACCAAACTTACATGTAGATCTCCAATGAGCTTGCAACAACCTGCAACTCATAGATCTTACAACTAGAAGGAACTCTTCCTTTCTATCTCATGCCTTAAACAATACATGCCAATGGGTCTATAAATAGATCCCTAACTCAAACAATAACTAAGACTCTTAATTTAGACAATTATCCTCGCAACCCAAGACTCTGGCTGGTCTTGACATGCAAACTCATCGTTCACTTAACTAACTGTCCGTGAAACGAACACTTCGGGAACACACAGGCGACCGACGTCGGTCCCTGCTGGTCTGGTTCTGCCGACGTCGGCCGAATTCCTGCCGTCGCTGGTTTCCTTCTGCACTGGATCCTGCCGACGTCGGTCATGCTGCCGACGCCGGTTCCTGTAGAACTCAGCAACCATTGTTCCTAGTTTGCAAAGGTTGAAGCTTTTAGCTCCACAACCTAACAGTTGTCCCCTGCAAGAACACTTTTGAAAGAAGAGAAGTGCCTTCAGTGTTTTCACCAGGATTTTCTCCTTTGTTTTTGAACATCATCTCTGAAAGATGAGAGATGGATGTTATATCTTACCCCTGAGTGTTATTTTTTGCTTATATATATAGCATATAGTTCCTGCATATTCATAGGGAACCTCCCCTTGATGAGAGGAGAGATTTGTCCACCTCTAATGTAGTAAACCTACACACTAGGCTGACCAATATCCCTATGCTGTGGTTGAAGAGACCTATTTTTCTCACCAGTTAGTTGGTTAACAAAATATTCACCCAACAATGTCCATAGTGATATCCAAGAACATGCAATATCATCTAAAAACCACCGAGGAAGAGTCTAGGAAAATTGACGTAGAGCATTGGATTTCAAAACCTCCTCAAGGATCCTTACAAAAGGTTGAATCCCAAGGATAAGAATAGGTTAGTCCAATAGGATAAACACCTATGGAAAGTGAACAATAAATCATCCAAGGGCATCTTTAACATCCCATCCTAGTGGTTACCATTGCAACAACCACCCTAGTGTCCACCCTTCCTTAGTCAGTTGCCACTACACAAGGTCTCATAACTATATCTTAGTCTGGGGGACCATTGCCTATATTTCCCTTTTGTCCATTCATAGTGGTGCAACAAGCAAGTATCCCATCTTTCCTCCCTCCTAGTTTTGGGTTGGATCCATTTATACACTAAATATAAACCATTGTACCACCAATAGTTAGTGTTGCTCTCATCTAATCAAATCCACCTATTGCCCCATCATATTCACTTGTTTTTATTTCACTCCTTACAACATCCAATTTTATTGCTATCGAACCCCTCTTTTATACAAGAGGAAGTAGGGAGTTACTTCAAATTCTCCTCTAGGTGATCCAACAAAGGAGACCTCACAAGAAAAGTTAGATGAAGGATTGGATAAAAGTAAATATTCTAAAGTGGAAGAACCTATCAAGGTGATAGATAATGAAAAGGAGTGGTTTATCGAAGAGGAATGGGAAGATAAAATAGAGACATCATTATTTAAAATCATTAGTGAGACCATAGAAAGTGATCTCAATGATGAACAGTTACCAGAGGAGACCTAGTCGACTAACACTGAGAACTTGAAGATTAGTTCAGTCTCAACTGAATTGCTTTAGGACCCAGATGGAGAAAAAGAAGATGAAGTATAGTCTAAACCTCTAGCTTCTACATATGAATAATCAATAAACCTATCTCCAGCCTTGGTACCTCCCAACACAATAATGACACCTACAGTAATAATTCCCTTGATTGTTATTTCTTAGGTGGTAAGTACACAAGATCCTCATTCTTTACCTATTATTACAACTATTGATCTAGTCAGTACAATTGCTACAATGCTGATTTTACAAGACCCAGTATTAGCACCTATGATCAAGGTTGTGGCACCACCATCCAACCATCAAAAGACTCTATTAGAGTTGCTTTCATGTCTATGATAGATTATTTATAAAGTTTACTCAATACCCCTCCTACCTATTCATTCTTTGATTCCTTGAGCCCTCAATCCTCTAGACTCAATAAGCAAGTATATTTCAAAGATTTGGTCTCCACCACCATTTTGGGTTTCCCACTTACTCCATCCCAACCATCCACTCCATTTGGCCTACCAATTGGTCTTGCATCCCAAATAAAAATTGCAACCATTACAACACATAAGGGGTTGGAGAAAGGAAATCTAATAATTAACACTCCCCAAAGAAGGTCATTGGTTGGAGAAGAGTTATTCCCCCTTTCCCTCAACTAACAACCTCTTCTCCTAATCCCATTCTCCCTCCAGGGCAATCTCTATCTACCACTCCTATAGATCAAGTATAACCTTCACAACAACCAGTTGTCTTAAACATTCCTGAATAAACCCAAAAAATACAAAGGGTAGAAGAAGTTAGGCAAGACTTGGTCATTATTTAATAACCAATAGTCAAGTTTGATTTTGATAAAGAAATGAGGACTACAAGGAAGATAAAAAGGAAAACCATAATGGTTGAAGGATAAAAGGTAGAATTGGATCAAAGAGAAGATGTGTTCTCTAAAAATTTGTTCCCCTTTGATATTAGTAATTACATAGAAGACCCCTACACCTTTGTAGATATTGCAGGAGTAGTAATAAAATAAATGTTCAAAGGATTTGATCAATTTGTGGAGGCAATACAAGGAAAAAATGACATGCAACATTTGAAGGACATCATGGATAATGTGCAAGGAGGAGCTCGAATGTTGTATGACATTATCTAGTTAATTTACAACCCAAGTGGGTAGATGTATATGCCCTTGTAACTACATAGCTTTTAAAAGAGATATCTTGATTAAATGGAATCAATAAATGAAAATTTTAGTTCCACAACTCATAGGCTATGAGGATTAGGCTATTTTAATTTTAGGGGGAAATGAGAATCAATGGTGTGATTATCCCAAAGTGGGGAATTGGTCTTCAGGGTCATCTTTGAAGACCTTATCCAAATAGCAGTAAATAGTTTCAAGGTAGAGTTTGAGGGCATAATGTATAAGACTTAGAATGACTTGTTATAGTTGATAAATCGGGGTTGCAATAAAATTGTATTGAAAATTTATGGATAGACTCCCCCAATTCTTCAAAATACCTCTATTGGACTTTTAGGTAGTTGAAATGGACTTCCAAGCGATTCGCACTCTCTATTTACAAATTTAGGCGAGAAAGCAGGCATCTCTAACTACCCAACCTCTATCGGTTATTTTAGTTGTAACTAATTATCAAATGCCTGGGCTAACTACAACTGTAAATCTAATTACAACTACAAAAACCATCGAATCCCAAGTATCAACAACTACAACAACCT
Source organism: Torreya grandis (assembly GCA_037957365.1). Taxonomy (NCBI): domain Eukaryota; kingdom Viridiplantae; phylum Streptophyta; class Pinopsida; order Cupressales; family Taxaceae; genus Torreya; species Torreya grandis. The sequence goes on from JARHVA010000293.1 coordinate 1,259,154, forward strand.
CTTCGTAGACAATTTCCATTATAATTACATTAGTTAATTATAACAGAATATTGTTGTAACAATTTTTATCTATTGTGAATGATTAGCTTGAAGGATGAGGCATCCCCATCCCAAGCATATATATACATGTACCTCTCACATTTCAAAGGGAAGAGAGATTTTGACATTTAATATAGATAAGAAATTTTCTGTGTTGTTTTGCAAGTCTATGTTGCATGACTATCTCTTTCATTTATGTGTTATATTGATTATGTACTTTGCTTTAACTCGTAGTTTAGTTTCTTGATATGTGATATAGTAATTTTGAATAGCTTGTGGCTAATTAGTAGGATTATATAAATTAAGAATGAGTAGTAGAAATTTTAGGTTGATAAATCTTGATTTCATGCAATAAGTTTGTTAAGCTAATTTTTTGATCTATGTATAAATGCCCTTTTGATGCAACTTCATAGACTAGGCTATAGCTAATCAAAGGGGCTTTTTGTTTGTTGGCTGTAATATTTTATTAAGAGATGCAACAATAATCTTTAGCTAATAAATTTTAGTTAATTGCATTTTGTTCTTCAGACCTCCTTATCGTGTTTGTCAGTTCTTGTGCTAAAGCATTAAGCTACAAGTATTAGTCCATGGTGCTTGTCCTTATCCTAAATTTAATTACAAATAACACATACTCTATGTTTACAGATTCTCTTTTCTACATTACCTTTCCCTCTATTTTCAATTTTTTATGTCATGCCCACTTTAGAATAAATCCATCATCATCCACCTCAAAGTGGATCTAGGATTCATATCCATATCTGATCCATCTAGGGTAACAGTTGTTTTTCCATCTATTTTTCCACTAGAGGTTATTGTAAAACCCAATACCTTGCAACTTGTGCCTTGGAATGGAGTTCAACTTTGCTAAGATCCTAAAATGTTAGAGGCTACCTCGTAAAGGTTTATTGGGATGCATAAAACCCACATCAACAGACATCAATTTGCTACCAATAAAAATTCAAAGATCGGTACAACATCTTTAAAATAATGAAACTAAATAAATTTATAAAATTTTATATTTTCTTATCTATATGTTTAAAGCAACTATTATTTCTTTCCACCTTCTTTCCTTGATTGCCTACAAAAAGGTCATTTTGCATGAATAACAACCAAACACAATATAGCTAAACTAAAGATAAGTTCATGAAATTAGTAATTAACATATATAGAAAAAATATGCAAATTTGAAGATTACGCTTATAAAACACATGCGGCTAATCAGGCCTATCGTGACAGGCATACATGGTTCCAACAAACTTTGTAAAATTGGTTAAGTCTTTTTTAAAAAGTAGGAAGGTTCCACATGCCTCTAGGAAACTTCTATGAAATCAAACAAATATCGAAATCCTTTTGAAGACGTGGAAAGTTTCCATGAGGTCCCAAACACATACCAGTGATGTCAAGTTGTGCGAGATGCTACCACGTGAAAGTATCTGATGGGTACCTTGATGCATGGGGTGTTGCCACAAGAGAAATTTTTTATAGTTTATTTTTGTTTCAGATCTGATTTTGCATAAATTTAATTTTGTTTATTTTCTACCCAAGGATGTCAATTTGCTACCAAGAAAAATTCAAATATCAGTATAGCATCTTTAAAAAATGAAACTTTAGAAATGTTACATCCTAATTCTTCGTTCAGTAAACTTATCTGATTATCCATGGATTTTCTATAGTTGGTAATTTGATTTGATTATTATTAACTAAGATATGAATCATATGTTGTTATGGGACAGTAGAATATTGCTTTGATTACATGATTTCATTATTGTGAGTTAGTTGTAAATATTCTTTACATTGTGAATTATGTTGACTTGTTATTTCAACATTATTTTATGATATACATGTCATGATGTTATGGATTAACTACCTACTTATCGTGAGTTGGATGCAGGAGAGATTCATCCCTCAGGGCATGATGGAGGGAGAGCATCATCAAAGAGGGTGATGTAGATGGAGATATTGGAGGATGACAAAAGAATGGCTAGAACCCTACACACACCACATTAGCTAGTACATGTTATATACATAGTTTAAATGGTTGCATTAGTATGTTCTTTATGTTTTTGCATACTAGTCGTGTGTTAGTTTTGATTTATGTCTATGTAGAATATATCATGTGTGATTGCATTGTGGATATTATGCATAGAGTAAAAAGAATAATTTTGTAGTTGATTATTTTGTGTTTGGTTTAATTAATGTTCGATTTACCATTTCAGATTAAAATAATATAATAGATTTTACATGAATTAGTTTGGATACTAATAAAACCATGTTGATCTAGTATAACTAAGTCGGTATTGAATAAAGCCATGGTTGTTAGGAACCCGTGGAAGCACAATTGATTACTTTTCTTATAAGCAATTAAACATGGAATTATACTAGAATGATTAAGTAACTAGAAACTTGAAACAACACAGAATATAAGAGACAATACACAATCTTGTATTAAATACTCTTCAGAAGAAAATACAATAAAGAAGATGCCACTTCTTCTTCCACCTCTAAGGCTTGCCACACCTCAATGACTTCTTCCCTCTCTCTCTTGCTCAACCACAACCAACGCAACAACCTGAGTTGTTATCCCCTCCTTGAATGTTTCAGTTGATCTCCTTGACCTTACACCTTGTAGATCTCCTTGACCTTGCTTTCTTGCTTCAATACTTTACTTGCCTTAATTACAATACATGCCTCATGGGTCTTTAAATAGGATCCCATGCATACAATAATTAGACCTCTAATTACAATAATTAGAAACACAGACTCAAAACTTAAATTAGTCTTCAACATGCAAACACTCTCAGACCTCTTAAATTAGATGAGTCTAATTCTGGAAACGCATTCTGGAAACACATGCAACTGCATGCACACGCACAGGTGACCGACGTCAGTTGCTGTCAGTCTGCTTCTGACCGACGTCAGCTAATCCCTGGTCCCTACCTGACCGATGTCGGCAATACTGTCGATGCTGATTACTGGTTGCACTCAGTAACTCCCTGATTAGCACCCTGGTGAAGCTTTTAGCTCCACAACTTAACAATCTCCCACTTGGAGATAAACAACTGCACCTGTAAAACAACCTCCACTAACCATCTCAGGCACCTCCATCTTCAAGCTCAATTTTGAAGACCAACCACCACACAACCTGTGATGGTATACCTGTCATCCAAGTCCCCTACCACATCTGAACTTTTTGACAACTCCCACTAGAGACAAAATCAACCTGTGATCTTCCATGTCTCTCATGCCAAAGAATTTTGCTACTCCCAAATTCTTCATGACATACCTCTGAACTAACTTTACCTTTAGCTCAGAAACTCTCTGTATATGTAACCCTGCAACAAGCAACACAATATAGTAACAAGATAATGTAGCTAATATTATCCAACCTGGTAAAGATAAAGACAATGGTCAAACCTCCATTATCATGTAGCCTACTCAAGACCATATACCTTGGCCTTCTGTCTCACGTGTCCATCCACTCTCTTCTCTAACCTGGGAATCCATTCCTCATCCAGTGCTTTCTTCCAGCTGACAACTCCACCAATAAACACCTATTTGGTTCTTCTCCAAGGAATCACATTCCTCATCCATGCCAAGCTCCCACTGTTTCTAGATTTTACCTGCATTACCTCTTCACATCTTCCTGGTTCTCGACCATCAGTAAGCAACAAATAAAATAAAGAAGGTGAACAATGAATATGAGGTTCACATACCCTTTCAGTCCTCCCTATGGGCGTTTGAGACTTCTTGACAGCTTGCTGTCTGCCCAACATCCATTCTAGTGACCGATCTCGGCCATCTCTCAGTCTGTACTCGACTGATGTCAGTTCCATGCACTGACCCTGACTGTCGACATCGTTTCCCTGGCTGACACCAGTGTTCCTTTTGCTGACGTTGGTTCTTGTCTGACTAATGTCGGTCTTATCCTGCCCGACACTACCGACCCTACTGGTCTGCACATGACCGATGTCGGTACCTGCCTGACTGATGTTGGTTCCATGTGACTGACGTCGGTACCTGTGTTTTCTTGTAAGTGATGACTTCTTTATCTGCGAGCTCATCTTGGATCAAAACTCTGTCCATACTGCCCTGCTCATAATTATTCAGCCCCTGTGACTGATCTCTGTCTATCATCTCCTCCATAAACACCAAGGCTTCCCTGTTCTTGTCAAAAGCATCAAATTTCTTTTCTTGCAATGAACTCGATCAATGCCCTCCAAATCTGAACTCATACCCTTTGACTCAAGAACGTCCATTCCCTTCTTATTCATGTGACCAAGCCTATTAAGCCACATCTTCGAATCTACAGCTGAAGTAGATAAACCAGAAGTAGAATCAGTAATACAAGTAGATAGATAAAGATTACCTACTTTCTTACCTCTTGCTAAAACAAGTGCACCCTTAATAACCTTCTAAGAATCTGCTGTGAGGGTTACTATGCATCCCTCATCACCCAACTTTCCTAAAAAAACCAAACTCTGCTTCAGGACTGGGACATGCATAACCTCCTTCAACACCCATGTGTTGCCTGTTTGCAATTCCAGCTGCACTTTCCCTTTGCCAACCATTTGACAAGGCGTACCATCCCATAAATAAAGCTCTCCAAAGTCTCCCTAGACATACTCATGGAACAAATCTCTATGTGGGGTTGCATGAAAAGAAGAACTAAAAATCTAAAACCCATGATTCTAACTGACTATCCAAAGAAAGTATGAGAGCATCCTGTGCCACAATACCTGCATCCTTTGCTTCTTCATTACCTTCATGTTGATTTTCTTTATCCTTCAACCAACAATCTTTCTTTGTGTGTCCTCTCTTTCCACAAAACCAGTAGGTGATACCTCTGGATTCGGATCTCCTTCCCATCTTTGACTTTGATTTTCCTTGCTCGACCTTCTCTCTTTGCCTTCACCTACTTTCTGCACTTAGAGCATTCCCTGATGATTCACCTGTACTTTTCCTGTGTATTTCTTCATTCAAGATTACACTCACAACATCATCAACTTTTAAGATTTTAAAAGCAGACGCAAAATTACTTACTGCCATTACCAAACTATCCCAACTTTTAGGTAAAGAGCATAAAATTAAGAGAGCCTTTACTTCATCATCAAAAACAATATTGACTGAAGCTAACTAGTTTACCAAACCATGGAAATCACTAAGATGAGTATATACCGATCCACCTTCGTGCATTTGCAAAGTAAATAACTGCTTCATAAGAAATACCTTATTTGAAGCAGAGGGCTTTTCATATAAATTTGTCAAAGATTTTATCAACTCTTCCGTTGTCTTACACTGTGATAAGTTGGAAATCACAGATGATGCAAGGCTCAACCTTATGGATCCCAGAGCCTTCTGATCAAGAACATTCCATTCTTCATCCTTCATATCTGTGGGCTTGCATGCAACCCCACCCAATGGTAAGTACAAATCTTTCTAATACAGATAATCTTCTATCTGCATCCTCCAATGTTGATAATTCTTGCCGTTAAACTTCTCCATTCATAGCTTACTTTCTTATGCCATTGTTGTACTCCCACTCAATCAGAAACCCCTAAGAATGACCTGTAATCAAACAATAACCTGCTCCCTGCAACCTTAGCTCTGATACCAACTGTTAGGAACCCGTGGAAGCACAATTGATTACTTTTCTTATAAGCAATTAAACACGAAATTATACCAGAATGATTAAGTAACTAGAAACTTGAAACAACACCAAATATGAGAGACAATACACAATCTTGTATTAAATACTCTTCATAATAAAATACAATAAAGAAGATGCCACTTCTTCTTTCACCTCTAAGGCTTGCCACACCTCAAGGACTTCTTCTCTGTCTCTCTTGCTCAACCACAACCAACTCAACAACCTGAGTTGTTATTCCCTCCTTGAATGCTTCAGCTGATCTCCTTGACCTTACACCTTGCAGATCTCCTTGACCTTGCTTTCTTGCATCAATACTTTACTTGCCTTAATTACAATACATGCCTCATGGGTCTTTAAATAGGATCCCATGCATACAATAATTAGACCTCTAATTACAATAATTAGAAACACAGACTCGAGACTTAAATTAGTCTTCAACATGCAAACACTCTCAGACCTCTTAAATTAGACGAGTCTAATTCTGGAAACACATGCAACTACATGCACACGCACAGGTGACCAATGTCGGTTGCTGTCAGTCTACTTCTGACCGATGTCGGTCGATCCTTGGTCCCTGCCTGACCGACGTCAGCAATACTGCCAATGCCGGTTACTGATTGCACTCAATAACTCCCTGACTAGCACCCTGGTGAAGCTTTTAGCTCCACAACTTAACAATGGTGTTTTATTTTATTTAAAGAATAAAATAAATAAAAACAAATAAAACAATTATATTGCATTGTAATTAGGAAATAGAACAAATTAGAATAAAGTGGTGAGCTTTAAAAAAGGGAATAAAAAAATAAAAAAAAATGAATAAAGAATAAAACCTAAAAAAGTTGTTTTGAAAAGAAAAAGAACGGCTCTTCAATAAAAGAAAGAGGAGTGCCATACTATTAGACTAGGGAGGAGAATTGAGAGAGGGCACAAATACAAAAGAGAAAAAGATTGGAGAAGACAAAGTAGAAAAAGGGAAAAGATCAGCAAAGTGATTTTTGCCAGGTAGGCATTGCACTTAATTTAGGTTTATTTATATGAACTGTATAAATAAATATAATATGTTTATTTGAATATATAAATACATGTTTGTACATACCTATCTATGAACTCCATAAAACATATATATATATATATATATATATATATATATATATATATATATATATATATATATATATATATATATATATATATATATCATTAACCAAGTCTCAAATCTGAATTATATATAATTACTATAAGTTGAACATGATTACACATATGCAATGAAGGCCCATGGTGTTATATAACATAGATTTTGGACTAAATCTATAACATATATTGAATTAACATGATATCACTTGTAACATCTTGATGTAACATTGATTAAAATGATATTGATTAAGTTGATATATATATATATATATATATATATATATATATATATATATATATATATATATATACGATACTTCAATAGGTTGATATAAAAATTTAAGTCGCTATATATGTAGCAATTTATATATATCCTGTAATATGCTATATATGTTATATATTTAAGTCATTATATGCATGTATATAATTGATATATATGGTTATTACAGAACTTAGAGTAGCGATTTACAAGGCATTGGATTAAATTTTTTGATGTGGCTGACCTCCAACAACAGTGACTTATAGTAGAATATCAACGATTCATGTTTATTGATATATATACAGTGAAGTATATATATACAAAAAAGTATATATAATATAGTGCAATGAATTTAACTTTATATATAGTGATTTGCATCTACATATAACAATTTATATCCACCTATTTATATCTATGAATAACATACAACGATTTATATCCATATAACAGACTAGGTTAGAACAATGCTTGTCAATATGCAAAGATTTAGTATCAGTTTGCAACAACTTATGTAGTGATTTGAAAATATTAGATTATAAACAAGTGCAATTTTCTAATCTTTTGATAAGAATGATATTCTAACTAAATCACATATAGGTAAAGTTGTGTAGCCTAAGCCATAGCAATCTGTATGTGAGGAGCAAAGCGCTTAGATAAATCAGTAAATATTCTATAAACAAAAATCACCAAAGTATACATTGAACTACTCAAAAAAATCATATCAATAGATTCTAGTGGTAGATCCCAATGGTGGATCCCATAGCATATATGTGGATTTAGGTGCTATATATGTATACGAGTCGCCGCTTTGTAATGTAGTACATGTAAGTTTGGTTGCTTAATAAGATATTCAAACAATGAACTACTTAGAAACATAACGAATTGATATAAAGAATGCACCATATCATATATGTAGCTATATTATGCATCGATATAATATGTTATTATGTATCGCTATGAATATTATGTATGCATATTGATATGGAGCATATTGCCTTAAACATATTTATCCCGTTGCATATTAAATATCGGCCTTGATACTAATACATATGGTGTCTATTTATTATATCACAATATAGTTATGATAATAGGATAATTTTTATATTATCTCATTATTCTGGAATAAAAAGGTGTATATTTTAATGATTAACTTAGGTTAACAGTATGTATTGATAATGTGGCATCTATTTTAATGACAATATGTACTAGAAACTTGGAGAGATAATCGAGTGTTTTTGTATTTTATCGTAATGTGGGTTGAGACTAAATAACGAATACGGTTTATGGTAATCTATAGCTTAACCTAATAACAAGTATATATATTACCATGGTAGATTGAACAAGCTAGTATTTATCATTATAACATGGAGCGTGCTCTTACCTACATGTATATGAAATTACATGTGATGAATTTTGGGTGAACTCATAGATTATCTTTACACTAATGCAAAATTTTGCCTACATAATATAAAGAATGGTGTGGGCTCAAACTATAAATAGCCATATAATAGTTGCCTTTTACTATTTTGGACATAAACTAAGAGCTTAATGGAATTTAAAAGTTGTAATGATGATAGCCAGTTTTTATTAGCCACATTAAGTATGTAAAGATTACTTGCTTGTTTGAAATATTACTAAATATGGATCTAGTGGCTAGTGGACGGTATATGCTATAAATGTTCCATTAATGGTTAGTATATTTACGGACTATGTGTGCTATAAATGATTAGTATATTGAATCATAGACCACAAATACTTATTGAGAATTAGTGGTTTGTGTACGATACATACCATGAGTATACTAATGTGTACGAGGGTATATACAGAGATAACTTATATATAAACATTGAGATGTGTGCCTATGAGCATAGATTCTCACTAGTATATTGTCATGACTATGGGTGATTCATATATCTATGTACTTGATGAAACTTTTGTGTATCTTATAAGAATGATTTGGATATTATAAAATACTTATATGCAAACCCTGATACAAAAGACTATGTAGTCTTGAGAACTTGTGTGTGGAGTTACATACGCTTGATTATATCAAAATTAAAATCTATTTAATTAGGGATAAAGACTATGAAGGAGATTTGAATTATAGAATCCCTTATCTTATAAAGATCTTCAATATATTTCGTAAGTTATAATGATTGTTGAAATTATATGGAGTTCTTGATTATAGCTATAAATGACTATTAGTATACAGTGGTAAAAACTTGGGTATGGTACACATTATAAGGATATCAATATGTACAAGTGTTTAGACATATATAACATATATTAGTGCATTGTGATGTGTGCCAATAAGTTATAATAGTATATATTTTAAATATAGGATATATTTAGTTGGTATAAATTGTACTTGCTCACCTATTATTAAGATTATGAGACCTTTTGATTCTTGAAATCGTAAGATTGGTTGTTTGTAATTGAGTAGTTGTGCTCATGAACAATAAACTATGATATTATGGGATGTCATAGAGTGTATTATGTTTGAAAACTATAGCCTAAATATATGTTATACCCAGGTGGTACAAACTATAATTGTTATGTTTAGATTCATTCACACGTTTAATGGACTAAATGTATGCATTTTAGTTATTATTATGTTTAGCATGTTTTATGACAGCTAGTAGATAATATTGTATTATGTCTGCTTATGAAAATTAGAATATGTAGCCCTATATATATTATACCTGATTGGTATAATTTGTGCTTGTTTGCTTATTACCCTATATATATTAACCCTGATTGATATAATTTGTGCTTGTTTGTTTATTACTAATGTAGTAAATAATATTGTGGAGATTCATTTACACATTTGATGGACTAAATGTATCCATTTTGATTATTTCTATGCCTAGCATGTTTTAATGCTTGTTGTTAGGAATTAATCTATATAAATCTATTAGTTATATGTATGTTAACCAAATCTTGCATTGTTAGTATTGATTAAGTAGTGAGATGGACTTCACTAGCTTACTAGCATCACAATGCCAAATGAAGGTAATTCAATCAAGTGGTGTGTATAAAATTGACTGATCGTAGAGATCATTAACTATTGAAAACTTTTGACAAAGTAATGTTAGTTAAACATTGCCATTTCATGTGTATGTTTTACATGTCTATGCAATATCATGTTAAAACAGATTTCTTTATGGTACAATGCATGTTCTTAATAATCATATAATACACGAGTACTAGCTTGTCTCTCTGGATTCTCGCACCATCATTATCTACTCATTCGTGAAGGGAGGGTCATTCCCTGATGGCAGATTGTGTGGGGGATTGATGGTCCATGGTTGATGTGGAAAAACACTCGAATGATGCTCTCTCTCCCCACAATATTACTTCTTTGGAGATGACACTTGAGATTGCCAGAGATACTAGAGTTTAGGAACTCATGCTCCATGGAGCTTTGTATCTTGTATTTTGTACAGTGTAATATATTTATTATTATTGAAATATTATCCTTGATGAGATGTAATAATTTACTTATTTATACTTTGGCAACAGCGGTTGTATCATTGTTCTAGTCATGGTTGGACATTTATAATTACTTTCCATAATTGGTTTTAATGTGTTTCATATGTTGATAGTGATCAATGACTATTAGAAGTCACATGCTTATTTATAGTTATCATACTTAGAGTATTATATATGGATCACTACTTAGATTATTGTGGTGTAATCTCATAGAAGAATATGTCGATTAAATAAAAAAATATATCATGTTTTTCTAAGTCAAACCCAGTGGGGTTGTTACAAGAAATTTCTAAAACTTTACATTTTCTTGTTTGTATTTTTAAAGAAACTGCTATTTATTTCCACCTTATTTCCTTGATAGCCTAAACAATAGTCATTTTGCATGAATAATAACCAAACATAATATAACTAAACTAAAGATAAGTTCAAATGAAAATTAGTTATCAACATAAATAGAAAGAAAATGCAAATTCTAAGATTGTCCTTATGAAACACATAAGCGCTAAGAAAAACATATTCTAAAAACAAACAAATGCCAACATGAAAGCATTGCACCCTTTTGCTTGAAGGCATTGACTTGTAAGTGTGGGATGGGTACTCAGCACATCCAGGTAGTCTCTGGGCACTCAGATGCGCAGGATGTTACCACGTGGCAGCATGTTGGGTGCCCAACAATCTCAGGACATCCCAGTTGTCTCTGAGCACTCAGGTGTGAGGGATGCTACTACATGCTAGACTATCATGTGCCCTGGAGTCCAGCCAAGTATAATGGCCTCTAGGCACCTAGACACATGGGGTGTTGCCACATGATAACATCTTCATGCCCATGACATCCCAATCATCTCTGAGCACTTGGATGCACATGATGCTATAACCTGATAGCATCCTAGGTGTCATCATGTGCCCCAAGGTCCGAACAAGCCTAATGACTTCCAAGCATTAGGGCACTCAGGATGCTACCACACGGTAATATCTTGGGCACCTGGGGTCGTGGCACATCCCAAACACAAGTAGACACGTGAGAGCTTGATGACAGAATAGGTGGAAGGGCCTCGAACCAAATAAGGAGTGTCAAATCATGAAAGTGTGAAGCTCTTCAAATTTTAGTGCACTATCAACTTTGCCAATATACATCTTTGCCATTCACAATACCCATACACATTATCAAATACATTAGATAGCCATTGGGTAGCACCATTAGATATGACTAATATAACTTTGCCATATGTTTTTTGGCCAATGGCCTTTCAACTCAATGTATATTTAATTTTTTCTTAAATATTATTTAAATAAAAAATGTTTGTTAATGGGGAAATAGTATCTTCAGTGAAAGTAAATTGGAAAGACCATCCAATTTGGCTCCCTCCTCCTCCGAGGTGGTTCAAACTAAATTTCGATGGAGCCTCCAGATGCAATCCCAGGGCTTTTGGAGCTAGTTTTATCTGAAGGGATTGTAGCAATTCTCTCATAAGGGTTGTATCTCTAGAGCTCATGGATAGGACTAACAATGAAGCCAAAGCTCAAGCTATAGTGATAGCGATCAAGATGGCAATTCAGTGTGGTATTGAAAAAATCATGATTGAAGGGGAATCCCATATTTTGATTTTTGCTTTGAAAAATAAAACTGTCATTTCCTAGAAATTAAAAATATTCTTGTGAAAGCCTAGGAGTACCTTGAAAGTTTTCTAGTGTGGGATTGTAATCATTATTTTAAGGGAACTAACTCTATTGTTGATTTCCTCTTAAATTATGGAATAAACCAATTGGATCAAAAAAGGATTGATAACATCGAGCGACGTGGGAGGATTTTGAAGGTGCTCATCCTATCAAACTCAGATTTTATCTCAACTTGCCAATTAATTATCAATTATTAATTGGATTTTTAGTTGGCACATGAGAGGGGACAATGCATTATTATAGATGAGTGAATTGTGTTAATGAGCTTGTGTGTTGGAGGGTTATTTATTTTTTTGCATTTTCCTATTTTGTACATGCTTCTACATGCTTCTACTCCTATTTTCTTGCTCGTTGGTCCTTTGATCTATTCAGGTGATTTGGTGTTATGAGTACTTTTGAGCATGGATCCTGCAATGACTATGGCATTGGGGTTTCGGTAGTTTTGGGTAGTAGTGAGGCAAGGGAAATGGAATTTTGTGGGCAAGTATCGTGAGCTCGTATCAAGAAGATTTTGGGTCCCGTCAAAGGATTTATTATAGGTCATTTTTAGTATTTTGGGTAAAGAGTACCTTTGCAACAACTTCTCTAGTAGATTTATTTCGAAGGTGGCAGCCATGTTTGTCCACAATAATTTGGTTCTCATCTTTAATAAATAAGTGGTCGTCGAGATGGTCAAATTTTTGTGAACCCAGCTTATTACAAGGGCTTGTTAGAGGACATGGCATCTATGGACATTGGTCCATTCCCAGTTCTTCCATTTTCAAGTTCGGATGGTCTTGGGATAGTTCCATTTTTTACTTTCAAGGCTTTGAAATTAAGGCTAGCGACTTTATTGGGTTTTGTGGAAGATTTGCAGGCCAAAATTCACCATCCTCCTTCGATGGTTCTCTTTATCTTTCCTCCCATTTGGAACAAATCAAGAGTCCAATACATGAGCTGGAAGTCTGGAAGAACATCAGACATGATAGAGATCATGTGTAGGTGGTTCAATTTGCAACCAAGATGGTGGTCTAAGGTAAGGGTTTGGTTCCTCCATGGTTAGCTCAGGTTCCTGGGAGGGTGATTACATAAAAAATGCAAGGAAAGCTAGATAGTGTTTGTGTTTTAGCATTGTTGGGTGATGTGAAAACCAGACTCCATAGGTGACTAGCAAGAGGTCGAAGGATATTGCCATAGCTCTGCCTAATGTTAGCCCAGAGGCAGTGGAGGTGGAGGTAAAAGTAGAAGATAATGTTGTTTAAGCCCCTTGTTCTCAGGGTTTTATATTGTTTGCTTCTATTTTTTCCTCTCCTTGGTATTTGAATTGTAATCCTTTGGTATCAACTGGCAGTTTTTGTAGACTATTATTTTTAGGCTCGCCAATTAGTTGGCTTTGCTTGTCTTTTGGATGACCTCAAAATTGTCTGTTGACAATCTCCTAGCAAATCATTTTTTTTAATCTTTTTCTCTCTATATCAAGGGCAAGAGGCCTGTTTAACCCTGGTACTTATAAATAAAATAAAAAACTATACATATATATTATTGCAATATTATAATTTCACATATAGATCAACAAAATAGTATTCCATAAACCTATATCATAAATTAAGATAATTAAACACAATGCTTTATAACACTAATTTAAATGAATATAAAATCAAATTCTTTTAGTTGTAATTATTAAAGCAAGTGTACATTGTAAAATTGCAACAAACTAAAGCACAAACAATTCTTAATATAAATGCAAGGACTAGCAACTACGTTAATCGAATGAGATTATAAAAATATACAAAAACGTGCATGTGTTGCTAATAACCTTGGATATCACTGAATAGTTATTGTTGTAAACATGATTAATCTTTTTTATTGACATCAAACAAGAAACAAGATCTTGTGAATTCACAATGTCTTGAGCTATAGACATGTTTCACTAGATTTGTCTTCATCAATCCACCAAGTCCCAAAATCCAATGCAACATTGGAGGATAAGCAAACTTACAATGAATTGTGCAAGACATCGAAAACAATCAACATTTTTACTATGTGCAATTTTAGCACTGCATTTTAGCACATGCCAAACAACACACAATACATAGCCAATCCTTTCCCTTCTCGACCCCAATTAGGTACTCCTAACATAATATACAAATAAATCTCTCATTAATCAAGTATTATAGCGCATGTTGAATGATCTAGTATGTTACTATTAACATCTTCAAAGCTTCATGTTATAATAGCCATTGCTTCTATCGTTGACTGTTGCGCCAAGCTTACATTGCAAATTTATATGCAAACTTGACTTTGACCAATTTACAATATAAAAGCTCTCACACATAGCTCTGTTTCTTCAACTCCCACGTTTACCATCACTAAAAGGTTTTGACAATACATAAGCTTCTCTATTTCTAAATAAAGCACCACCACTTTCCTCCGGTTTACCTAGTAATTGCTTTGTCAAATGTCAATTTGCAACATTGGAGATAGCTTCGAACATCATCACAAATTCACAATAATATTATTAGTGAAGGTAGGGACTAGCTACTATGTGGCCCTTGTTATTATGAAAAACATGAATTACCTAAAATGACTTCATTTTAGTTAGAAACATTATTGATGCTATAAATTGGTATTAGAAGTACTTATAATGATGAAAGTTACAATAATAATTTAGCATATATATAAGGTTTCTAATTTCAAAATTTTCACTTTTAGAATGTAAAAGTTTGGATTACACGTGTTAACCAAGAAGACAATCAAGTGTGTACACGCTGCTCTCAATCTTATTTGAATGTACAATTAATTTTTATAAATATAAAAATAAGATAAATGAAAAGTTGGAATATCTCTGTTAGTCAAAAAGGTGATTAAGTTTATATATTCTACTATCAAAATTATTTGAAATTACAATTAACATATAAATATATAAATAAGGCAAATGAAAATTTGAAAAACCTATGTTAGACAAGAAGACAATTAAATTTGTATTCAAGGATTCGAGGATTTTGAAAATGATAGAATTAATTACAAGATGCACTGAAGATCCATATTCAAATTAGGGTTGAACATGGTACATAGATCTTTCACCAATCTTTGCTTATATGGATGTTTCTAAAGGTTGTGCTTCTTAAAAATGTCATATCAATGTGTTTCGAAAAGCCGTATATTAGAGAATAGAAAATCTCATATTGACACATTTGGAAATAATTTAAATTTTGGCTCAAGAAGATCATCCAATTTAGTTGGTAAGACCATCAATTGTCAAATAGGAATCAAGGAGTGTCCAAAATCATGGGAAAAGTGCTAGTTTCTCTTCTAATGGATAAATTAGCATATGGTTGGATTAAAAGTAATTTTAGAGTAAATATTTAGATTCCTCTCTAAAAATCAATCACATTCAAAAATCGGCATGTCAATATGAGTCTGTGTGCAAAAGTTATGGCCTCTAGAAATTGTAGGATATCCTAGAGTGCTTACCCACAACAATGCTATAGGTTTTTAGAAAAGCCTGTGGCATTGTCACACAATGTCATAAAAACACACAGTGCGAGGACACTTCTTAATTATAATAAGTTGAATGGAAAGGGGAGACATTTGATCTTCAGTTTTGACTCTCAGGTTTCTATTTTCGAGCATGAGGTATTGTTCTTGTGTATATATGAACATGTAGAGTTCATGGAAGACATCAAAAAAATATCATAAGGAATTCAGACACTCAAAGTTGGGCGGATTCATTTAGTGTTGAGTGGGTTCATATAAATTTAAGGCAAATTGGAAATAGTCGAGCATAATGAATGTATGGGAGTTCAATCCAATGCATAAAAGGTAGTCGAAGATGCAAATCAGAGTGTTTTGAAGACTAGACAACTGAGACGACTGAGTTCAATAATCTCTCTTGCTAAAGAAGCTAGTCATACACTAAAGAGTGCAGAGATCATTATGAGTGTAGGATCCATTAAGAAGTTAGTGTCCTCGTAAGCCCAAGAAAGTATAAGTTTGTAAACTACAGAACATAGGGGAAGTGAGAAAGCATGGCTTCAGTCTTCTAGAGTTTTCTCGCATTGAGTTTCTCCAGGGTAATATCTTGTGTTATCTCTCTTCATTGTTGTGTTTATTTCATTAATTGCATGTTTCTACTTCTTACAATTAGTCCATTATCTCAAACACTTAAGAGAGCTCATGAATCAACTAACACAAGCATAGTACTTGTTTATAAAGCTTCACATTTGTTTTGCAATTTCATGCAAGCACATGATTTTAGGTGTTGTTCTATAGCATATAACTTGGGGCCAACACTTAGGTAAATAAATCTTTTGTTAAATCATGTAATAGAATCTTCATGCTAATTATGGATCAGATGGTATCATAGCAAGATTTCCTTTTGCCTTGAAAGGGTTTGCTAACACATTTCTATTTTGTGTTATATATTCTTCCATATTTTGTTTATTGAAAAGGAAGTATGGGTTTATTGACTGCAAAAAATTCAACCATGGGCAAAGATTTGCAGGCAAAAAAGGCTTCAAAAGCTTGAAGATACGAACCAACAAATTTAAATGAAAAACTTTGATTTTAAAAAAATGTTACAACCCTTGGAAGATGAAAGATAGATTGATGAGCCATGGAGATTTTATCATGGGGATCATTGAAGAGTTGCAAACCAATGAAGAGACATTGGCAAAGTTTCAAGATGGTGGTGACAGAGCAAAGAAGAGAGAAGAGTCTACCATGGAAAGGAGAGAAGAGACTACCAAAGATGCATAAACCATGACTAAGGTATGCAAAATAGGCACTCCACCAAATTCTTTTTCTTCCCATCAAGATCTAGATGCTTCCTTTGGTAAATTTGAGAAGCATATTAAGGGATTTGGCTCTAAGTTACTTACCAAGATGGGTTATGATGGAAAGGGCCTTGGCATCAATGGCCAAGGAATGATTAATCCCATAAAGGTTGAGGAAAGCCCTGAATACACAAGTTTGGGATATGTTAGTTGTAGAGGAGTTGGAGAATTGTCCAAATAGTTGAAGCAAGACAAGATGACAAAGCTAAAGAGCCCAAGCCACTAGCTCAACAAAAACATCTCATGCAATGTACGGCATCATCTTTTTTGTCAAATCTAATGAGTTTGATTCTCTAAAGAATGGGATTGTCTCTCATAAAGAGGAAGGTAGCATTGTGCCACCTCAAAGGTCCAAAGAAGAGTCTGCAAGAAGAGGATAACATCTCCCAAAAGAGAACATCCCAAAGGAAAGCACAATTCTTTCGTATTTTGTGTCGATTGTAAGAAGAGTGGCCATGTAGCAGAAAATTATTGATATACATATCCATGTTCGTTTTGTGGAATGAATAACCATTGTGTCATCATGTGTTGGCAGAAGAAATCCAACAACAAGAAGCATATTAACTTCAAGAAGGACACAAGTTGTAAAGACCACTCTCCAAATCAAAATGTGGAGAAGGGCAAGAAAGGCATGTTGTCCAAGAAAATGGGAAAGAATCATTGCACTCATTGCAACATGACTAGGCATTGGCATGAAAAATGTTGGGAGCTTTATCCACAACTTCACCTAAGAATTGCAAGGAGTGTTCTAAGAAGGATGAGGTGTCTACAAACAAGAGGGAAGTTGTTCAAGCACCTATAAGCCATGAGGTAGCAAATGAAGAAGTCCACCTATCTAAGGAAGAATCCATCGAGGGGAAGCAGCCCAAAGAGGAGCACCCATGACCATTGCTAAGAGGTAAACATGGTATCAATCCTTAGGAGGATAATTACAAAACTGAGTTTCTGATTTACATTCATTTGAAGAGCTATCCAATCTAGAAACCATCTAGAGGGGGAAACCCATAGAGGTCTTCATCACCATTACAAGTGTGTTAATATTAAACATTCAATTTGGATAGAGTTTACATAACTAAGATGTTGATTAACATGCATATGTAATTTGTAACCATCTCCAAATTACTTTTTGATATCCATTTTCAAAAAAAGCAAGAAGGGAACTAACCTCATTTGTATAAGTGTGGAGATATTTTACTTATTAAAGGTGGATGTGGAGCAACAATTCAATTTGAGAAGCACATGTATGAGTAGCCCATTGCATCAAAGAGGTATTATCATTTTCAGCATTCCCATGTTCATGTTGATCTGCATGCTGACATCATTTCATTACCTAGCCCTTGTAGCATATGACAAGATGGGTCAAAGAGGAACTCTATGTTGAGATAGAGCTCCAAGTAGGGTAAAGACCAAGGTATCACAAAGGTGACAACATGTTGGTTTTCTTTTCCTCTCCATGCAAATTTAGATTTACATCATGTAGCATGTCTAGTTGCTTGTGAAATTTTATAGCATGCATTTGAGAACTCACATGATTATAGCATGGATGTATAGACTAGTTTTTTATAATGTGAATTATTGTAGCATGTCTTTGTTGGTTGTGGTATGCACATAATGACCCTGTGAATAATTATCACAAGTTTGTAGCATGCACTTGAATTGTTGTATGCACATGGACACATGGAGTAAGGTTGCAACAATTTCTCCAAACAAATTTTGGCATGGCAACAATTGGTAAACATGTTGATGAGCATCTTGCAGCATGCTTGTGAGCCCAAATGTTCTTCTATGGAAGGAGAAGAAAAGGCATGACATCAGGGTGCTAATAAATGTTGAGAAGTGTGTTCGTGGTGAGTAGCACTCCACAAAAAGATTGTTGGTTGTAATAGGTGTATGTTTCGACAGCCATTTTTCTTCATTGACTTCATTCAATGTAAATTGCATTTGTTTCGATGCAAGCTTCGAGTTTCATGGTAAGAGCAACATTGTAAATGGAATTGTGTTGTCAATCCATATATGTTAGATTCATTGAAATGTAAGACCCAAGATAAGGGCAATTTATAAAGATGGTGACCTCTAGTAACACCACTTACATCATGCAATATGTGTTCTTAACTTTTTGAAAGAATGTGAACAACAAGCAAGGTGTCACTCTAGCCTACAAGCATGTGTAGTACAGAAAAGGGGCTAAGGGCATCAACAAAGCCAAAAACCAAGACACTGAAGAGTGCAAGGAGGTTAGTTGGGAGGGATTGGAAAGAGTCGAGGACACTTAATCAACTTATGTTTACAGGGTTCATAGTTGGCAATCACTCTGTAAGAGAAAGGCACAAACTACAATCCAAGAGGATAAAAATTGGTTTCCCACATCAAAAGATAGACGATGAATCCTTATCTTTTCAATCTAGAAATTTTATGTTCACTAAAAGCCTTAAAAGTTTGGGGTGCATGATCTAAGTTTTGGATCAAGATGATCCTCCAATTCAATTGGTGAGACAAACAATTGTGAAACAAGGGCTAAGGAGTGTTCAAAATCTTTTGAAATTTGATAGTTTTTCTTACAAGGACTAAATCTATGCATGGTTGGCATCAAAAGTACTTGGAGTACATATTTAAATTTCTCTTGAAAGATCATACAAGTTCACGAAAAAAAGACATGTCAATATGAGTCTATATGCAAAAGTTATGGCCTCCAGAAGGGGCAAGGCATGATGACAAGGCATCATAAAATGATTACTCATAACAAGGCCCCCAATTTTTAGAAAAACTCGCAACATTGTTACATGATGTTAAAAAAATGTGCAACACTGCTATACTTTTTAGTTACAAGAAGTTAAGGGACAAGGGACATGTTTGGTCTTCAAGTATATCCCTTGGCTTTTGTTTTTGAGCCTAAAGTATTGTTCTTGTGTATATGACCTTGTAGAGTTCAAGTAAGACACCAAAAGGAATTCAAACACCAAGAGTTTGGTGTTTCAATTAGTGTTTAGAGTATTGTATTCTCTTTATTGATGTGTTTGTTTCCTTCGTTGCACCTTTCGACCACTTGTAATTAATATACTTTCTCAAAATGCTTAAGAGGGCTCATGAATCAACTAAGAGATGCATAGCACTTGTTCACAAGGCTTTGCATTTGTTTTGCACTTTTATACAAGCACATCATATGACAATCATATGCGAAGTACTAGAATGGGTAAAATGTGAACAATTGTACATAATGGATATAGCATGTGGGGATTGTATGTGAAGGGTTGCATAATCATTTGTCTCTTGTACATGACAGTCATAAGAATTGGAATGCCCCTGTTACACATATTAATTTTTATTATCAAGCAAAGACCTTGGGGACAACAATCAGGTTAATAAATTCATGTTACTGAATCCTGCAATGGAAAATGCCTTCCGGCGTTCAAATACATGTGAAATTCAAATGGTCAGTTGTTAACATCTTACTCCAATTACCATCGTAGGAACCTATCAATGTAATGAACTACATAGACCACGCATATTGACCTGCATCATGTACTAAGTTAAAAATAATATAATTTCAATAGAATAGAGTTGACCTCATGTCAATTTTCATATTGTATCTCTCTTCCTTCTTTAATATTCATGCATTATTCGTTTATACTCGCAAGGCTTTTATACTCTCAAGGTGCCCACCCCATATTTGGAAATTATATCCACGTGTACACCCCGAAAAGTATAGAAAATTAAATGCAAAGTTCACGGGTTTGGTGTCCATCTTTACAATCATATCAACTTCTGTGGAATCTATCAAATTTGCTCAATCTAAAATCCAATCTTCAATGCCTAAAGGGTAAAGATAACCTCCAAGTTTATAAATTATCTCTGTACGGAAAATCGCCGTTATAATACCGACCTTGACCATAAATTTTCTAAATAGATGACATATTGAAGAACGCAAACGTTGACCTTCCTGCATACAAACAATCCTAGACCTCCATTGGCAATATATTTTCTATCCAGAATATAAATTGGTTAAGTTTTTGGTGCAAGTCAATAAAATCTAATGGACCCTTAAAGTTTAAATCACGATGATTGGATCTGACCCTATTGGGGTGCTAAATCGTGTGAAATACTATGACGTCTCAGCGCATCAACATAAAGAGGATTTGAATAATATAATGAACCAAGTACTCGATGCAAGAGAGAGAGAATAAGCAGGAATGGCAGCTACTCCAGCATAATAGAACAACACTCGAAAACTCACCTGGACCATACAAAACACAAATCCACAAACAGTCAAATGCCTTCAATGACTGAAATTGATGAAAACAATAATATACTTCCAAGAACGTAAGGAGGTCAACTATCAATGGAGCAGTTAAGTGTCCGTAAATTACATTTCAATCCAGCCACATCCTAGCATATATCTCATCTAAACATTGAATGCCTGAAATTGCACTTCAAATGAAATTGCCTACAGGGAAACTTGCACTTTAAAAACTCTGAAAAAGGAGTCTGCAGCAACCAGTTTAAATATAGGAGCTTAGCTCCTTACCTAAATCCAGCCAAATGAACATTATCCATGGCAAAATATTAGAAACAGGAGCTCCAATATGATATGTGCAGCAAAAAGATTTCATTATATTATTCCATACAAAAAAACCCATTAAAAAGTGCTGGAATACAAGAAATTCCTATCTTTTAATTGATCTTCACTTTACAACAACAGCACTTATGAATAGCATTAGTAATTCATCGTAAAAATAAAAATTAGAACTGTACAACCTGAATCTCTAAACTCAATCCGTACATGAATCTTAGAATTTAACAAAAAAGATAAATTAAACAAATGAAAAAAGAAATCTAAATTGTGCTTTCAAACATGAAATTACATAAAAAAAAAATTGTTCAGTTACTCCATGAAACAGTCAACAAGGACCGTCCTGAAGTCATGAATGGCATTTATACGCATGTACCTAAGAAGTACAACTCAAATGCTCAAATCTATCTCAGAAAATGTCTGCACTACAACTAAATTGCTGAAATGTACAGCATAAAAGGCATCATAAATCATTTGACTGCAAAACTTTAGTACGATAGCCTAAAACCTAACCTATCTATGGCATATGGATGTTAGAAGCACAAATAACATTTTTGTGCACATTGCGCACAATAAGCATTGGCACCAATTATGAGCCATTGATATGTTCAGTCTCATGGATACAACATTTGAACAAAAAGACACCTTAAGACATGAAGATACAACTAACATAATTTCTACTTGCAAAATTACGAGCTCCGACCGTCAACTAAACACCCAACATTCATTGTAACAGTCTTCACTACAATCCATGACGATCGAAGTTCCAAATGCCGAAGCAAAAGCCACCTCTATTGAGTTCCAGAGGTAGATCTGCTGCATGACTGAAAATTCCAGGGGAAGCTAGAAAGAAATGATGAGTTGATCTCATCCACCAGTTGAAAGTCTTTATACTATCCAAATGCGACAAATAAGATATCAAAATATAATATACAAATAAATTGACTGGGAAGCCCTAAGTAAGTTTTTCATTAAAGATAAATTCAAGTTCCTGGTGAAGAGAAAAATGAATCCGGTACTATTTCCAAATTTCACCATCTTCTTGTATCAGACCTGCAAGGGTTTAAACATATAGAATAAGCTTAACTGATGTAAATACTCTATTCACATTGAAATATTATATTTACACAATCCTATGAACCAATTTATCACAGAGAAATGGCAGGAATTATCAAACCTCTCTCGATTGGAAAAAAACCTTCCTCTGTTACCACCAAACATCCCTCTTCTTTCTTCTCCGGACCTCCACACATCTGGTCCTCCACCTTCAGCACCACGAGATCTGGGTCTGCCAAATGATTCAAAGCTATTCCCAGGCTCGGGGTGCCCTGATTGAGAGCCGGGTCTATCAAAAGATTCATGAGACCGTCCTGCTGCAGAAAGTGGCCTATCACCACCTCTTTTAACAAAACGAACTTTATCATCTAATTCCCTAATTAAATGTTCCAATGTTTTCTCTTTCTGCATTATTTTTTCAGCCAATGCTAGCTGATCTCCTTCAGAAGTCTCACCATTAACAACATGCTGCTCCGTGCCTGTTTCTTTTGCCTGCTCTTTCAAGGCGTTTATTTCTTCCTTCAATCTTATCTCCTCTTCTGTCTCAGTCCTGGGAATTGTTTCATATTAGAAAAATGAAACAAGCACCAAGGCAAAAGAGTGAGAACCCAATAATGCAAATAAGATAAAGACATAGCATTGAAATTCAGTAGTGCAATTGTCCTGTGTGTTTTTATTAATAATAGCATATTATAACAAAAAGTAGGCCAGTTAATTTTGACAACGTATGCATTAAAACAATATTCAAACTCCAACAAAACAATTTATAATCATAAGAATGTTCAACATGTGGGGGTTATGTCCCCTGTATTTGGCGAGGTAATATGCAGCAGAAATAGACTTAATATATTTCGCAAAACAAAGCTCTAACAGAAACAAACTGGGAATGTGAACACAATAGTTGTGTTCAAGGAAGGAAAGGATGAAGATTGAAACATTGAAGGCCATATCTGTGTCAATTACCAGGTCCAAAAATTTCATGAGGTTCAAAAGATCACTAAAGTTCCTAAGTTTTTAAAATGTTCAGAAGGTAGAGAGAAATTAGAGCAGATATCAAGATATATTAAAGTTACAAATCACAAAAAATTGGGACATAATAAGACTGCATGCAATGTGATAACTACATAAAAAAATGCTAAAAAGATGAATCCTTGACCCCACACACATTTATGTATTGAAACATTCAAAATTGTGTCAACAATATCTGGCATGGCACTAGCCATCCACAGTCTAAAAATTTACAGAATCAATACCAAAGATACATGGTCTAAATATAATTGAAATTTGTCAAAACCAAAACTAGTGCCCACGATCCTATCTTTTATAGTTTTTGTTTTCTACAATCCCAAAACAAGTGCCGACAATGTCTGGGGCGTGTAAGGACCAGTTCAGCATACCCAAATAAATCATGTTTAGACAGAACAAGGCCACGTCTGGCTGAACCTGGTAGTATCGTATGTGCATAGATGTCACATAAGGTGCATCACAAGAAAACAGAACTCCAGATCATTGAGACATGTATCCCTTTTACAAAATTCTTCAATGATCAGTGAAGTAATACTTGGAAATACACAAATCCTGTACATATAATGTGAAAGAAAAATTATAAATTTAGTATACATACCTGTCAACACGGCGGTGTTCCAGCTCAAAATCGATTTTAAGATAGTCCTTGCCTCTTTCAGCCAAGAGCATCTCCCTAGGTTTCGCATCTCCAAATGGATTAATCTTTGGTCGAGGCTTTGTCACCACCTCAGATTTGGACTCAGCACTCCCAGGGCGGCTAGAATGTGAACTTGAAGGTCTGCTGGGATACTTGTTCTCGACTTTGGACTCAAACTCGTTATCAAGCTTTTTGAAATCAATATTCTTCTCTGCCAAAACTTCCTCACGTGGCCGGGCCATTCCAAAGGGGTTAGGCTTGGCTGGCTTTGGAGCACCCTCGTCAACTTCCTCGCTCAAACCAAGATCAGGTGCAGTCCTCGGTGGATTCAAAACAAGTCGAGGCCTGTCAGCAGGTCGCTCATCTCTAGAAGACTCTTTCTTCCCCCACCTGTCTGAATCCAATCCAGGGTCTCTATAGCTAGTACCAAATCCCATGGATCTCCTATCAGGCGGCGCAGCACTGGGAACAAACTTTTTACCAGCTCCCCAACTGTCCACTTCATCAGCTCTGGAACCACCACCAATGCCCTCATATCGATCCCCATCAAACCGCCGCCTCTCAAACTGATCCCCTGGCGGAGGCATGGATTTCTTCGTGGTGCCCCAATTGTCCGACTCATCGGCCCTAGATGGCATATCCCTATCAGTAGCCTGCCTTCTTTCATCATCAAAACCACCATAGCCCCTACTGCCCCTGTCACCCCTATCGCCTCGGTCTTTGTTCTCAAAACGATTGCCCCTGCCATAATCCCTGAATCCGCCCCCCAAACCACCTCGCGACTCCTCTTCCGCGGTTCGCTCCCTAGGTCCAGTAGGCAAAACCATCAATTCCTCTGCGGTTAAACCCTTAGTTTCAGAAACCCCTCCACCACGGGTCCTCGCACCAAGCCCAACATTCTGCCCAGACTGCAACTGCGCCAAGCTCATAGTCTGCGCTTTTTTCTTTTTAGGTTTAGCCGAAATTGCTTCAGAAAGGCTGGGATAATCGTGGGCGTCGGCACCCATGGCAGCGACAGCAGTACGCCGCTCATTAGCCTCCTCCTCCGCTCTCTCCGCCTCGGCTGCCCACGCCCCGGCCACTCCCCACGGCTTGGAATTTGCCATTTTCACAAACCCTAACCCTTAAAAAACCTTGTTTCCTGAGATCGAATCTGATAGCAACAACTTTTATCTCCAGATTGGAGATCAAACTTAACCCCAGACTAAATTTAGAAACCCCGGAAAACAATCCAACAAACTTTCTCAAAAATCTAGGGTTTCGATTTTTAGCTGTATAATGCGTTGCCAGCTAGAGCCAATACACACACAGATAATCTTTATCTCGATCTGATTCTGATTCCGATTCTTGTTTTTTCTTCTTCCTGTTCAGAGGAGAGAGCAAAAGCAATGCCAATAGTGAGTGGATCACAGGCACACCATTGCCAACCGTTGAGAAACCATAACATTTAAGCTTCTTTATTGGAATTAAAAAAAATTAACCCCCGCTTACTTATTTGCTGTCAATTGCTGTGAAAATTGTCCGAGTTTCTGTCTCTTTTGTGCGAAGAATTACCTTTACTAACGTTGATTTGGGTATTAATAATGGTTTTTCTTAACCCCTTTGATAATTATTACGTTGCAAGCCGTCCGTAATTAAAAAATAACAAATATTTTAGTGCCCAAGAGGTACCTTGCCCTAGTCAACTTAGGTCCTATTTCAAAATCGAAAAAAATTATATGTTGTAATAATAGCCGCTTTTTTGCTTTTTTCTTTTTTTTGAATTGAAACCACGTAGGTCATTTCTCTCTTTTTTTTTTAGGGTTCTATTTTAAAATTAAAATAATTGTTCGCTTGTTTTTATACGTCGTCATAATGGTCATTTTTTTTTTTTTTTGACTTGAAATTCTATTTTACACATATTAAGTGTAGAGAATGTTTCTTTAGTTTAGTGGTAAGTATTGAGAGGTATCCATTAAGTTAAAATTGAATGGTATCTATTCTGTAAAATTTGTGAGGGTGCGATTCGAGCCGATTTTTATCGTAGTGACTGGATAGACAACACTTTTTAGACCATCATCATCGTCGTTGGACTACAACACGCTTGATTAAATAATAACTTTTTAAAGTTAAAAAATAACAAAATTTATTTGCTTTTTTAAACTTATTTAACATCTATTTGAAATACTTTGCACATTGTTTAACTCGTTAGTGAATAAATGTTATATAGTGTAGACACCTAATTTTAGTGTGAGTTTTCTTATTATAATGTTTTTAGTATTGTTTTGTGCATATGGGCCATCACCTTGAACTATAGGTGTACGATTTTGTTGTCCTCTTTCTTCCAATTTGTTGTTTTGTTGTGTTTTGTGCTCATGTGTTTATTTTCTCTCTTCGTCATGTTTTGTGCTCACGTGCATGTCTTCCCTCTTATGTATGTTTATGTTTATTCATTTCTTTGGGATGAGAGCAATGCTCTGCCAATATTACCTCGAGTGAGATCATCTGACTCGTCGTTCCTATCCACTTTATTTTTTGGGGCCCTTCTCCCTGTGGTGGCATCCTTTCAATGTTTAGATTCATTTGTCAATTGCTTGTCTTTCTCTTTGTCAAGGTTTGTTGGCCAATAGGTATTTAAAGCAAAACATGGGAAGCTTATATATGCAAATCCCATAAGAGCTTTTTTTTTTAAATGAAGTAACCTTGGGGTTCCCATAAGAGACTCCATATTCATTTTCAATTCTAGGTACACTCTTCATTGATTTATCATTGCTCGGAGACTTACATCACATCTTGTATCAAAAGAAGGCTTAGACGAGTGTGCATGCAGTTACATCTCACACTTAGGGAAGAGGAGATTGAAGATCTTGCTCAATTTATCCATTCATACTACACATGAACTTCAAGAGGTCTGATTTCGGCATGCAAAATACGTAGTCCCAACACCTTTATGGTTGCTCGACCCAACTAATTCTTCCCTTCTCCTTTTGCATTATGTTTTGATTATGGAAAGCTAGGCAAGATCATTGAAGAGCAAAATTAAACATTTTTGTCCATCAATTCTACAAAGTGAAAGTACATATAGATACGACATTTGATTGTGAAGCAATATAGGAAAATCTAGTTTTGAAAGTGTGCAAAGGACACAAATGGCAGTTAAAATAGGTCAATGTCGATCCTGTCCTAGGCACGAAAAAAATAGGGGCCAATTATGTCCTTGTACAGTCAACACTCCAAATTTGGCACATAGTTAGCTACATGCCTGCATAGTCCATATCTACATTTACAAGTCAGATATTCATATCAAGTATGATTGTTCCTTTGCATTTATTTCTCTTTCAAGTTTAATTGTCAAATTAACATTTTTATTTTGCATGTTCACTATTTTTAGCTACTATGACATATCTAAAATTATTGTTTCACACTGCTAAATAGTAGATATTTCTTGTGCAATCATTTAACTTTGTTGTAAATGGTAATTCACATAAAACAAATATAAGGTAAAACATATTGGTGAACACAACATTTTTAATTCAACCTAGGTTTATACCCTCTTCCCCCCTAGGGTTTATTATTTTTCATCCATATTAGATTCTCCCTTTCCATCGTTAAAGTTTTATTTCTTTTGTATGTGGATTTACTTAACATTAACCATGCTTTATATTAGCAAAATTGATCAAAATATTTTATTTTCGTTGGATATTTAATTGTAAAATGTGAATGTTTCAAATGATGAAAGAATTAATCAATGTATTTTGTAAATTATTAAAGCACATTTTTTTGCAAACCCTAATCTTGTTGATTAAGTGACACATGTGGCTAAGGAAGTAATAAATGCAAATGTTTCTTATTTAGGTAGCTTTAGGGTTTGTACTTGTGTTCTTACATTAGCCATGCTTTGTGATGAGTGTTTGACTCCTACACCAATAAGAAATAGTGTTACTATGACCACTACTTGTAGACACTCCTTTTTGGCCACTTTTGTGTCTAAATAGACATCATACCGATTTTTAGCAAATAACACACATTAAGTCTATAAATCATTGAAAAGCCCAAATTCATCCGCACATTTGACGTAAATGCCCTAAATCACATCAATACTTCTTGATTTGGGGTAATACCTTGTATGCAATGATAACATCTCGTTGATTTGTTCCCAATCAAATTACAACCTAGTAAATTGATGTTTTCAATTAATAATGCATGGTAATTAATCAAATTTTTAAAAATTAAAAAAAAAAGTTTGATCATAATTCACTTAGCTAATCAAATCAAATTAAATGCTTAAGTGAAAAATCTATGTTGAATTAATGAATGTCTAATTTTTTAAAATAAAATTTCAACAAATATCAAGAAATATGATGTCATCAGGGACAGAGTCAAAAATTAAAAATATAAATGAGATAAATATAAAGAATATTGAGTCATGCTTCATAAATGTAACCTCTTTCCTAGAACATAAATGCATTCATCATCCCATCCCTAACCCAAATTTAACCACACGTAGGTTGGAGTCAATTGGAAATCTATAAATAACAAGGTCCTCACTCACTTTCAACCAAGCTTCCAAAGTTAAACTTACCGTGCAAAATTGTTGAAATGAAGCTTCATAATCATTTGATGTGCCAAGACAAACCACAAGTGAACAAGGGGAGATGCTAACCATAAAACACTAACATTTCCAAACATCAATTGTTAACAAATCGAGCATAAACATGTTTATATGTAGATTAGCAAGCAAGGCTCTCGAGGAAGGTAAAAACAATTTTTTTGTCTTCTTCTTGATTCTTTATTTATTAATCATTTGCTCACTTGAGTACTTAGATTTAGAATATTAGTCTTGAATTCATTTTTACATTTATCTACTAACATTTTACTAATCATCATCTTTGGATTCCTATGTTACATAATGGCACATCTAATAGGACCACACACCCCACATTCATTTTGGGAGTACTTTGGGACTCTTTAATATTGAAAAACCTCATTAATGACCTTATTTTTAGTTTTTTTACCTAAAATTGTCATGTTTTTTACTTGCTTGTGTATCGATGAATTTGTCCTCGAAAGTGGCAAAATCGTCTATGAAGTTCTGTTAATCAAGAAATCATCTCTATAAATGACAAAATCATATTTGTTCTCTTGTGTTTCTTGGAAAGTTTTGCTCGTCAACAAAAAAAATTGCTATTTCGGTGAATTCATCTTTGATTTCAATGAAATCATTAGAACTTTCAATGAATTTGTTTCTATCAGACGTAGTCCATTTCTTAAAGTTTCGGTGAAAACATTCACATTACCTTTTTGAAGGTCGTGTCATCTTATTCTTCGGTGAGAATGTTTTGTATTTCGATGAAATCACACCATATTTTAATAAAAATGTTTGTATATTGGTGAAATCATTCTAGGTTCGACTTTCTGTTCATTAGTGAATTTATTTTATTATCAATGAAATTGTCACTCTATTTAACGAATTTATCATAACATTAATGAAATTATCTTTGATAATCAATGAAATCATCCTTATAATCAATGAAATAGTCTCTCTCTGATTTTTTGTTCGTTATCTATTTTTTGTGCAGGTTCTTAAAACAACGAAAAGGTCCTGTTTATCGACAAAATTATCTTTTTGTGAAAAATTTGTCAAAAAGTTCAAATTTTTTCTTTACTCTTGTAACTTAACCAACACAAATGAATCCACTAATAATTTGATGCAGGGTATAAGGCAAAAATAATAAGTTTACTGTAGTAAACAAGGTCATTTTCACACTTGTGTTTTGATCTTTCACTTTGAATGTTTTCAAACATTTTGTTTAGTGTTTTAAAATCAACCAAACAACAAGAAAGTTTTCATTTCCAAAGTTTCAATCAAAATTTTCAAGAACATTTCCATTTTGATGTTTAAAACTCATTTACTTTAGTATTTGTTTCGTATATTTTTTTTAGCACTATTTAGTGAAGTCATGTGTATGCACCCTATTCAGGGTGACTCAAAAACATGACTAAGCGACTTGTTCCTTGTAACCTAGGTTCAAGTCATGTATGATCTCCCCTCATTTTCTTGAACTTGGATGACTCGGAATCGACTTTCTCCCTTTTATTTTCTTTTTAGCTTAGCGAGTGGGAGTTCATTGCCCCTTCACAAGTTCTATATGGGTGCATTGACGTGGGGTTTATCTCTTAGCATCGTACCAACCCCACTTATCCAGTGAGGTATACAAATTGGGTGTATTATTCGATTGGATAGTGGTTGAGCGGTTAACCTAACAAGTCAAATAAAGACCCAGAGCATGCACATTCTAGGCATCATACTTCACTGAGCAATTGACAGATGAAGTGGTTGCAAAAAGGACAAGACCCTTTTGTAACAATCTAGATGGTTTGTCATCCATTTGACGAATGTTTTATTACACCCAAGTATCCTTTGATACTTGTGGACCATCTAGAAAGCCAATATAAAAAAAATAGATTAAGATACCCCACTTACTGTGGATTATCTTACCAATGCCGAGTTGCTTTTGTACTCTAAGTTCCATGCCACTTACAAGTTCTTTAGAGACAGAGGGGGGCTAAACACTGTACATTCATGTGTTTTTATTTATTGGATTAACACTTATTCCTCTCAAGAATGAGCATATCGGCAGAATTTGGTGGATATGATGCAACCTTGTGTCAGTTATTAGATAAGAGCATGTACCTATGTGTTTCTTGTTCACTTGTATATTAAGTCTAAAACTGTTACACAAAAATCAAACAAATCCACAAACATTTGCACCAAGAAGCGTTACACTACCTAAATTATTTAAAACCATTTGCCTTAAATCCAAGTACCTCTTAAACCATGTTTGAAATCCACTTTCAAGTTTCAATCAAATGATAATTAGTTTATGCTTGAGTCTTGCTTACTACTTGGGCTTAAGTAGTTTACTTTTTGTACTTAGATTGTCTTACTTGGGTTAGCTTTCAATTGGGTTTAAGATCTTTGCCTAGACCAAAACTGAGTTTGACTTTGTTTCCATTTTCACCTAGACCAAGTGTACTATTTGTTTTGAGCCAAAGATCCTTAGACTTAGGAGTAGTTTCAATTTCATGCCTAGACCAAGTTCATTTTTTGAGACCAATCTCATGTGCCTAGATAAAGACCCAGTTTGTTTTTCATTTAGCTTAAACATCTCATATGCCTAGACCAAGTCCAAAGTTTCCTTTGTTACCATTTTCTTCCAAAGACCTAGAGCATTTTCGTGATAATTTAGACCAAGTTATAGTTTTTAGTTTTCAAGGAAAGAGACTTTTTAAACAAAGTTCTAAAAATTTCAAAGCATTTAGACAAACCTTTCAAGACAAAGAGTGTCGGTTTAACCATGCCTCAATATGCATGTAACAAAGTTATGTATAATCCTGATTATGAGAACATTGTCACAAATGACCCTTTTGATTATGAGCCCTGTGATGATAATGTAGCATACAATATGAATATGTTTCCCCTAACACAGGGTAGGGGCAAGACCAATTCCAATAATACCTCACAAACACACCCCCTTATCCTGGGCATGAACATGACCCCTTTACACAATACCTTACCAATGTATTGCCTAATACATAAATGGTCCAATAATAATAGCCATATTTTGTGACCACACCATCTAGTGCTAGCTATGATCCATGTTTGTTTGATCACCATCTCTTAGATCATAAAGATGAGATTCTTGTTAGAGTGGTTGAAGTCAGTGCCAAGTTCCCATTAAATTTCCCACAAGAAAGTCTACCTTGTTTGGTTAAAGAACTTACCCATGCACCTCTCATCCAATCATTTGATCAAGCTTCCTCTATTCAAACTCAGACCCTTATACCAATTTTTAACCAAGAACTTGTCACATTTTCTAAAGGAAAAAGTCAAAGTGTTGACCAATTAGCATAAGTACAACATGCATATCAAAATTACCTTGATATAGATAATAATTTTAATGCCATGAGTATTCCAGGTACAACACCTATAGAGTTAGTTCCATCAAGTGGACTACAAACTAGTTTGGTAGGCTCTTCCAATGTACATGCAAATTTGTTTGTTCAAACCATGATACTTGTAGACATGTTCAGTGTTCCTCTAAATGAAGAAACATCAGTGGCTTCTTTAGGAGCCCCTTTTTAAAACATAGAAAATAACACATAGGTTTTCCTTAATTTGCACCAAGTAAAGTCCACTATACAAAGTAACCCCCCTACAAATAGTTCCAAATAGATCCCTCCTTTAAGTACATTAACTAGATCACACCAATAGGGGGCAGGTACATCTAGTTTACATTTACAACATGCAACTATCCCTCCATGACCATTTGCTTCCTTAAATGTACATCAAAGAGTAAACAATCAACCACCGTTGAATACCCCACCACAGTAGGTGGTAACAAATGTTTCAGCTCAATAGGTGATAATTAATACCCCACCCTAATAGGTGGTAACAAACATTCCACCTCAGCAAGTGCAGACCAACGTGCCACCACAATAAGTGGTAAATAAACTATCTTAAATGTTGTCTAATCAATAATGTCCTGTGGCCAGCCACTAATAGGTGCCTAAACTACAATAATTGCCTAAACAACAACATGTTTTTACCTAATAATAAGTGTATTACACAACAAATATCTACTCGATAACAATTACCTCGAACCCAACATATACCTTATCCATAAGACGTGTCTAACACACAATAATTTCTTTAGCAGGCCTTCAACCAACCAAATGTGTTACAGGGTTCAACTAGCCATCAATAAGATCCCTTCCAGACTAGCCACACTCAGTTCATTCTCCAACACCAAACACCTCTATTCAGGCCATAATTCCTTCCAAGTCAAAATTGTACTACAAATTCCAACCCCAATATTTACCAACAACATGTGCCATACCAACAGTATAACCCTAACCAATGGATGCATATTCTTTGTTGGGTGATAAATCAAATGAATATTATCAGTATTATATTCCTCCATTATACCCTGGTCATAATAATCCACCTTGGACAACTCAACCACAACCATTTTATCCTTCTCATCTTATACCCCTAACCTAAGAATTACAGCAGGTGAAGGACACAATTTTGGCTCTTCAAATAGGAAAACAAAGGAAGAAGTTTAAAATGAATGAAATATGTCCATACCCTTTCAACATGGACTACCTTTAGATACCATTTCCTTTGGGTTTTGAGCTGCCAAAGTTTAACAAACACAAAGTCAAAGATGACCCAAAGGAACACTTGAAAGGATTTTATGTTACTTGCTAGTTGGTGGCCTTTAGTGATATCTATTTGCTTCTCCTTTTTACTCCTAGTCTAGATGGACCGACCTTGGAGTGGCTTCTCCAAATTTCAAAGAATTATGTGCCTAACTTTGATGATCTATCAGAGAAGTTTGTGCAACACTTATCATATAATCTTGAACATGAGATTATTACAGTTGATTTGGGCCAAGCTCAACAAAGGGGTGGTGAGATTTTCTCAAACTAATTACAATGATGGAGGGCACTTGTTAGGCATTTCACACATAATTTACCAAACAAATAGTTGGAAATGGTGTTTACCCTTAACTTACAAAGTGATATATCCTATCGGCTGGAGCTTTAGTGTGCCCACACTTTTGAATAAATTATCAATAAAGGCCTAAAAATTGAGAAAGCCCTTATTAATAAAGGGATAATCAAGTTATATAATTCCTAACCAGAGCCTCAACCAACATCAAGGCTCAAATCAGAGCCAAAACCTAATTCAAATGCAAGCTCATATGCTAGCCCAAGCTAGTACTTTTGAAAAGCCTAAAGTTTGTAACTGCAACAAAAATAGTATTGGTAATGGAGTTACTTAATCATGCCATGTACAAATTGTGAAAACACCATCTATTCTACCAACTTCACTTATATATCCAATTTTGGTTATGCAGTCACTTATGCATCCTTTGAAAATGCCTCAACCAAGAAGAATACCACCTATAAATAGAGCTTTCAGTAACTTGGGAGAGTTGATTAAATAAATGTTTCAAAAACTATCTTCTGACAATATGATTAGTTGGCCCATTCCAAATTCATATCTCGAGGTTGTTCTTTCCCTGAATGGTATAAAAAGCACGAGTTTTATGAATATCATTGATTCAAAGGGTATTTCATACACTAATGCATGCAATTAAGTCACCTCATCAAGAATATGTTGGAAAATGGAAAAATTGAGTTGGATAATAGGGCCCCTACTAATAATCAAAACTTGGGTATTTATTAGAACCCTTTTCCATAGCACAATGCCAATAATCAAAATCAACAACATAGGCCACCGCCACCACCAAAACAATACTAATAGTGATGATGACAACCATAACCACATAATGGTAAGAATCAAGGTCAAAATGACCCATCTAACCAAGGGGCTTCTCATGTCATCACACATGGCTACAAAAAAGTTGTAAGACATATCATAGGTGATCATGTAGCCATCATTACCATTAATCCTTAACCAACAACCAATCACCCATGACCATTGCCAAATAATACTCAACCCCTTATTTATGCAAGTAATCCTCCTCTGGTTCATGTGAGCAACCAAGATTATCAGTACCCAAGGGTTACCATCTAAGGCCCTTCTCCCTTCTTCTAGTTATAATAGTCCATCACCCAATCCAAATTGAGCAATCATAACTCGATGAAATAAAGTTATCATTCAAGGTTCACAACCTTCTCCTGCTAAAGAGCCCATCCAAACACCCATACCATCCAGAAGCAAACCAATTACCAATGCCAAGGAAAAAACATATGATATTGTGGAAAATTTGTAAAAGACACTGCACAAATATTTATCTTAGATTTTTTGCATACCTCCACTATCCACAAGAACATCCTTACTAAACTTATAAGCTAATCCCAAGTGCCAAATTATATTATGCCATAAAAATTCCAAGCCTTGGTAGGACACTTAGCTCTTAGCCAACAACTTACCTTCGACCAAAGTGACATGTCATCCCTTGGCCCTCTCCATAATAACCTGTTATATATTAAAGTTATCATAGTTCAACATAAAGTTAAGCGTGTCCTCATAGACAATGGATCAGGCCTTAACATTGTATCTTCGAGGTTAGTCAAGCATTTTGGATACGTGGTAGTTGATCTTTAATCGAAGACTATTATTGTCAAGGCTTACGATAATGAAGAAAAGGAGTCACAAAGAATAATTTGTTTACCAATGGTCATTGGACCATTGACCCATGACACGCTCTACCATGTTTTAGATTTAGATTTATCATATAACTTGCTCTTGGAATGACTATGGACACATGAGATTCATGCAATACCTTCTACATTGCACCAATGTATCAAGTTTTCCCATTTTGGGATGGAAGTAACTGTTCTTATAGACTTACAACCATATCAATTTTGCAAGCATTTAAAAACCAGATATGAGAGCTATAATTACCACTTTGGCTTAGACCCTACACTAAAAAGGGATAAAGATGTACTCATTAAAGTTATAGAATTCAACTACATAGACTCATATAGCCTTGCCTCCACTTCATCTGTACCCCCTCCTGAGATAGCCAATCAATTTTATGTTTCTTATAAAGGTCAAAGTGAATACCTTACGTGCAATGTGTTTCACATAACCAAACTTATAGAGACCCCTAAATCCTATGGAAGACCCAAATCCAAAGCCATTCGTATGGAATGACACGAAAAAATAAAATTTAATGGCCAAAAGCCTAATATTTTTACACCAACCACTAGCCAAAAACTGGACCCACTTACTGAGTATGATTCTTGGCTCTATAATTATGATCTAACTAACTGATACTAGAGCAAAAAGTATCCCATCCATAACCAGATCATGGATAATCAAGATTATGAGGGCAAAGGCTTCGAGGCAAATTAACAAGGCACTCTTGAGCCTATCTCCATGACCATATAAAAAATAACTTATGGTATCGAATTTAAACCACCTAGGGGTGACCCTGTGTAACTTATTTGTGTTCCTACACCAATGACTAGCAACAACAATGTCAATAGTGACATAGAGTCTAATTATAGTGTATATGAGGATCTAGCCAATACCAACTTACTTAACCCTCATGTCATATGTACCATTACACCCATCATTCATCATTCCCCAATTTTCCTCCATCATCCTCAATTCATAGACTAGGACCAACAAGAATCCACAATATCACTCGATGAGTTCAAAAATGATGAGGCCATTTGTGATTTCTTGGGCCTAAGTGATAATATTCTTCTAAGAGATTGTAAACAAGGGTTCTCTATCACATTGGATCCTTCTACCTGTTTTGGAGAGTAGGTGAATTTCCTTAGCCGAAAATAAAAATAAAATCAAACATCGAGGTCCCAAAGTAAAAACCTATCTGAAGCACCTTCGAACCAGGGTAATAGTAAAGAAAAAGGGGAGTCTCTATGTAAAAATCTATTTCAAGTGCCATTATATGAGGATGTTCACCTTTTTTTTAATGAAGCTCAGGAGGCCATCGATACAACGATCATATTTAGGTCAGTAATCAGTGCAAAAGAACAACAAGCCTTTGAAGAGATTGCCTAAGAGTGTCCATACATGTTTGTTACATGGCCCTTTCCACCATTTAGTGTTTCCAATTCATCCTTTATGGGTGAACTTGATGAACTAGTCAGATTAATAGACTATGGTATTGCCAACCAATTTACTTCTTTACCAACTATCCTTGAAGATGGTGATACACTCCTTGTGGAGGACACTTCTAAAGTCAATATTGGAACACTAACCAATCCAAAGTGGATAAAACTAGGCACATCCCTTACTAAGGAGTAATATGAAGTTCTTACTAATCTCTTTCAAGAATTCATTAATATTTTTGCATGGGCCTATTTTGATATGCCAAGTTTGGATCCTTCCTTGGTTGTACATCATCTTGTAGAACATCTTGATGTCAAGCCAAATAAACAAAAGCTAAGGAAAATGCATCCTCATATTGTCATTTTAATCAATAAAGGATTATAAAAACTCCTAAAGGCAAGATGTATTCATCCCATTGATCATTTTGAGTGGATCTTAAACATCGTGTTGGTTAGCAAAAAAGTAAATGACATCAAATTATTTACCAAATTCTATGACATCAACAAGGCATACCCAAAACATGACTTTCCTCTACCAAATATTGATATGATTGTGGAATCCACAATTGGATATGAGATGTTTTCTCTCATGGATGTATCTTTAGTGTATAATCAAATTAGGATCATCCTAGAAGACCAAGTTAAGACAACATTCATCACTCCTTGTGGAATATTTTATTATCAGGTAATGTCATTTGGTCTCAAAAATGATGGGGCAACATATCAATGAGCCATGATAGTTATTTTTCATGATATGATGCATGACATTGTCGAGGACTATGTCAATGACATCTTGGGTAAATCTAAGACCTATGAAGACCATCTAATAGTCCTGAGAATTTTTGAAAGACTTTATGAGCACAAAGTCAAGTTGAACCCTAAAAGTATGTCTTTGGCATCACTTATGGAAAATTTATAGACTTCATTGTCTCTCGTTGGGGAATTGAAATCGATTTAGCCAAGGTTAAGGCCATTACTAAGATGTCACCTCTATCTACTTTGAAGCAACTCCATAGTTTGCAGGGCAAGATATAGTCCATCAGACGCTTCATTTCATAATTTGCTAATAAATGCCATCCATTTACCCACTTGTTGAAAAAGGGCACCACCTTTTCATGGAATACCAATTGCTAGTAGGCCTTTGAACACTCAAAGGAATACTTGGCCAATCCACCTATTATGTTACCACCGACACTAGAAAAAGCATTTCTACTCGATTTGTCTATAACTAAACATGCCCTGGGAGCACTTTTGGCCCAACATGATGAGTGGAAAAAACAACATGTTGTATATTATCTAAACCATGTATTGGTCACATATGGGATTAATTATAAGCCCATATAGAAAGCTTATTTAGCCATGGTCTTTGCATCTTAGAAGTTGTGTCACTATATGCTTAACAATAAGACCATCGTCATAGCCAAAGTAGATTCGCTCAAGTATCTACTTTCCAAAACAACTTTACAAGGTTGCATGGCTAAATGGATCATGTTGTTAAGTGAATTTGAGATTATGTTAATCTAAAGGCCATTTAGGGATAGGTACTTATAGACCAGCTTGTCAAATCTCCTGAGTCCATCATCACTGCAGCCAAAACACCTCTTGAAACATAGCAGTGGACACTTTATTTTGATGGATCTTTCACATCTCATGGATCGAGAGTAGGACTTATATTCATTAGACCATAAGGGGACCTTATTCTCTAATCTTTTTGTATTAGTTTTCCTTTTACCAATAATACAGTTGAATATGAAGCACTCATTGCAGGACTTCGCCTAATGATAAATGGAATATTCAACATTTACTAGTTCATGGAGATTCTCAACTTATTTCAATCAGGTCACAAACCAATTTCAAACCAAGGATGAGAATCTTGTGCCCTAGAAAGGCATGGTAGATACTCTCAAACAACAAATTATTCATCTTTAGTTTGAGAAGATACCTCAAGCCAATAATAAAACAATGGATGCCATGGCCATAATTGATTCTATGATCCAAATCATAGATAAGGCCAGAGATTATCAATTCCTTGTTGAAAATATTCTAGCACCTGCCCATGAACCTTCGACCATCGAAATGATTTGTGATATTGTTATTCCCAATTTTTCTTGGTATGCTAAAATATATGATTACCTTCATGATCAAACCATCCCACCTAACCTTTCTCATAAAAAGCAAAAACCATTCATCAATCAAGCCTCTCATTACACATTATTTAGATCCACACTTTATCTTAGAAGCTTTGATGGAACTCTACTTCATTGTTTAACCTCAATAGAATCTAGAATAGAGTTGAGGGAAGTTCCTGAAGGGGCAGGGCCCACACCAATGGGGTCATCCTTACCAAAAATTTACTATGTATTGGTTATTATTGGCCAACTATGGATGCCAATATCATTACATATGTTAAAAGGTGTTTACAATACCAGAAGCATGTTAATATGATGCATATTCAACTCAAACCACTGACCATGCCATGGCCATTTTCAATATGGGGACTCAATCTCGTAAGAAAGATTAACCTTGCCTCCTCAAATGGCCATAAGCATATCCTTATCACCATAGAAAACCTCACTAAGTGGGTGGAATCCATTGCCCTAACTTACGTGACCAATAAACAAATATCCAAGTTCCTTTTCAATCACCTCATTTGTCACTATGGCATTCCCTCCGACATTATATATGATAGTGGTGGTCATTAAAAAGAAAGGATGTGAAATCCATTTGTGTCA
The DNA here is from genome assembly GCA_037957365.1 of Torreya grandis. Lineage (NCBI taxonomy): Eukaryota > Viridiplantae > Streptophyta > Pinopsida > Cupressales > Taxaceae > Torreya > Torreya grandis. Next base: position 1,298,834 of record JARHVA010000293.1, read on the forward strand.
AATACCATATTACCCAACATTTCTCCACTCCATATTTCCCGCAAGGCAACGAGCAAGTAGAGGCATCTAACAAGACCTTTGTAAAGATCCTCAAGAATATCATTAATGATATTAGGTGTGATTGGCATGTGTAACTTTTCTATACCCTCTGGGCTTACTGAACCAATTTTTACACTCTAATAGGAGCCACACCTTATTCCTTAGTCTATGGTACTAGGGTCATTCTTCCTATCAAGGTCAAATTGCCTTTTCTACGCATTTCATTGAATCATATCCTTGATAAGAAGGATTACAAGGTAGCTCATTTGCAAGAGATTTAATTACTGGATGAAAAATGAAAGACAACCTTGAATATCCTTCAAGCATATCAGAATCGATTGTATGGTCAGTATAACAAGCATGTCCAACATAGAGAATTTGAGATTGGTGATCTTGTACTTAAAGAACACTATAAAAACAATAATGCCAGATACAAGAAAAAGGGAAAGTTTAAGCCTAACTGGTTAGGTCCCTATATCATTATCACTAACTATGGTTCTAGGGCATATAGGTTGGTTATGCCAGAAGGAGAAGAATTTGATGATCTAGTGAACATAATACACCTCAATCACTTTTTTTCTTGAGTGACTTGAGGTATTGTCTATGAGGATCACTTATTTTATGCCCCACCATAGCCTTATTTGTACCATGCCATGTACCTTTCCCACCATGCCTTTTCTTATTTACCTTGTTTTATTTCTCTTCTCCCATTACCCCTTTTTGACATTGGTTTCAATCCATTGGTACTTTAGACAATGTCATTGGTTGGGTTCAAAGGCAATTTCAATAGAGGATTTAGAATTGGGACTATTATATTCCTTATTTTAAATGATATTATCTTCAAACATCATGATAGTGATCATGGAAATTGCATCCTTCACTTTTGCCAAGTTTTGTTCCATTATACCTTGCCATACCATTATAATTATGTCATTTACCTGATCAAAATCTTGTTGTTACTTAGTCAAATTCCTCTTTGTATGGTAGACTATAATGGCTCGAGGTCCATTTGGACTATATAGGCAATGCTTGGTATTTATGAGGCCAGCTCAACCACCTTTATTCCAATGCTCTCGCCATTTTGTGAGCAACCTAAACAACACACTCATCATTTTGTGAACAACATAAGCCAACACTCTCACCATTTTATGATCTAATCCATTATGTATCTTGTAATCCTCCATCGAGTTGAGATGTCAAAAATACCTTAAAATTTTGAAAATTCTGAAAACAACCTAAAAATCAAAAGTTTTGAAAAAATGCTTAAAAACTCCATGAGAGATATTAAGCCATAAAATATTTGTTTGATTTGTCATCCTATTTGCCAGTGGTTTGTGCCTCTATTATGGGTGGTTAATTGCATTTATTAGTTAGGAGTCTCTTATCCAACCATGACCATTTCCATTTGCCTTTACCATGTCCCGATTGTGTTCCCTCCCATTTTTGGGAGAATTACATCAACTTGAGGTCTAAATAAACTATGTAGGTAGCATTTGGATGCATGGAGCATCCTGGGTTAGCTTGGCTAATATCATTGATTGAGTTCATTTTCCAGTTTCATTAACCATTCCTTGTTATAGGTTTATCTTAAAATGTTCTCATCATTTTGAAAGTTATATTGTCTTATGCTCTCACCATTTTGTGAGCCCATTCCTATTTCAAGCCTTAAACGTAGTGGATGCTATGAATTACTAACCTATTTCATATGTGAACACTCATCTTTTACTTTTTAGAGTGGTTTTAACTTAAACCACCCTCTCGCAGTTTAAGGAGTTCATGTGCTTGACACTTATGAGATTCAACCCCCTTTTCTCCAAGATCTCACCATTTTGGGAGCCCAATCCTATTTTCCTCTAAAATTAATCATTTTTTCCTTATCATTAATTTTCTTCTACCCAATTCCTAAGACAACTACATTTGGCCTGAAGTCCATGTTGGACCTAGTGTCCATGGGACTATCTAGGCAGTGTCCACTTGCCTAGGGCATTTGGAGTCAGTTGGACCACCCCTTCCTTATTTTTCTATCCCCCCCTTCTATTCCTAGACCATCATACCTATGCCATTGTTCTTTATAGCCTAGGGGAAACTTTTTGCCAAGTATAACACTTATGTTACACATGCACAAATAGTTTCATTAAGTAGTTTTAGTTCATTGCTTTTTTGTATTCTATTTGGTTATTTTCATTTGCCTTAGGTTACTTTGTGTCATAGATAACTTTTATGTTTTTATTTGCCTTTTAGTTAGGTGTTGTATGTTTGTTGTTTCTTGATTTAGTTAGTGTTTTAGTTATTTACTTTGGTTTTTTTGTTTGTTTGTTATAATTTTTGTTTATTTTTAATTGGTTTATGACTAACATCTTTTCTTGTGCTTCCCTTCCCCTCAGTTGTTGTAGGTTTATTACATTATGTTTACACTTAAGTCTTGATTTGTTATATCTTATACTTATGTTGTGAGTATTTGTATTCACTCTTACACTCAGTTTATCACATTATATTTACACTTGGGATTTGATTGATCATATCTTATGCCCAAGTTGATTATACATGCATTTAAATTAAGTTCTTCCATACATACAACATATATTTTTATTATGGTTTATTTATAACTATGATGCATAATGTCACATGCCACAACAAAAATCAGCCCAAAGATCTATCAAGTAATTATGTTAGCAATATTTCCCCTTGTTAACAATAGACATACCCAAAAAAAACAAAACCCATATTAACCAAACCACAAAGGACTATACTATGTGCTAACAAGGTCGTGCATCTCAGAATAGGCATATATTACAAGTCATCAACATGAACAAATAACTACATTCCAACATCTCTTATATACAACATACCCATGGTAAATTAAGAAGCATACAACACATTTTTTATTATGTATATTTTTATATGGAAAATAAACATCAACTTGTCAAATTAATCACTACTAGTTAGGACATGCATCTTCATACTAGCAGGTACCCCAAACTTGTATTGTTCTTATGTGCCTTCTCATCACTAATTTATGTTATGGGTTATTTATTTGATATCCCTTTTCCAATTCACCCTATTGTAGCAAATTATTTTGACCAATTGATTTTATCAAATGATCAATCTGACCTACTAGGGCAAATCATTATGTTAATGATCAAAATTGCTTTGTTTGAGCAAATCATTATTTAGACCTTTGTTACCATTAGATCATGTCATTTTCCTCTTTTTAAGGGCTCATTCAACAACATTATTTTATGCTCACTCCCTCTAGGGGGAATCCAAGGCTCATCAATTACCCTTTGGGACATTACCCTGTGCCTGTTAGCTCATAACAACCTATGGTTGTCAATGCACTATTCAAACATTAATTATTTTGACTTAACAACTTTTTCATTCTTTGAGAAGATATTATTGTGCTTGTGTCTTTTAATGCCTTATCAAATAGGGGTAAAACATAGACACTCCCTTTTTGCCACTTTCCTATCTAAATGGACATCAAATCAATTTCTAACAAATAATGCGCATTAAACCTATAAATCATCAAAATGCCCAAATTCATCTACACATTGGATGTAAATGCCCTAAATCATGTAAATGCTTCCCTATTTGGTCTAATACCCTATACGCATCAATAACCTCTCAT